>OZ014466.1:429337-519530 GCA_963966035.1 Acleris laterana
AAGAAGAAGAGCCGTAGGGCTGCATCATAGTTAATGTAAGGGTCTCGATATACTGCTGTTTCATTTAATTTAATAAATGTATTTTTAACAAGCTTTACGACGTATTATTTTTTTCTACTCGTGTACTGTATACCAATAATATTGATATCGTTAACGGTATCAGAATACCACCTAAAACTTAACCGAAGCGAGATAACAATTATATTATGAGCGTTGACATGGTAAAGACAGTTCCATAATAAATATTACAGCATTGTTATTACCATGGTTACGGTCATTCCGGATATCAGTCTTGCACTCTTGGCGTCGTGAACACTTGACGTATATTAAATCGTTAAAAATTATGTGTTAAAAATTACATAATTATTAAAATCCCCAAAAACAAATTAGATAGAACTTTGTTTTATGGCATATGATTATATACAATAAGCTTGTAGGAAAACTTATGTATGCAACGGTACGTTATTAGGTCTTACGGTACTCGTGCCTGATAGAACGATCTAATTAACAATTTAACCACTGACCCGACCGACACGCGACGCGAAAATGGCTATTGGCTATGACTATCATACAAGCCGCAACGTATAGGTATCTTCAGTCACAAAACGAACTCGGTTTAAGTTCTTAGACTTACGTCCATATTAGTAAACCGAACGTTAAAATTAAAAACACGCCCATACTGTTTTCGGGGAACAAAAGATTGCAAGGTAACTCGCTCCCAGCGCCATCTAGCGAGGATCGGTACAGCGGTGTTCAGCTATTGGCGGCAGATGGCGTAGTAAGCAATCTTTAGGTAGTTTGTTATTCATCAGTTCAGCTACCGGACGGCAGATGGAGTAAGTAAGCAATGTTAGGTGTTTTGTTCTTTATTAGTTCAGTTACCCGATGGCAGATGGCGCATGTAAGCAATTTTTAGGTATTTTGTCAATCCTTAGTTCAGATACCGGACGGCAGATAGAGTAAGAAATGTTTAGGTAGTTCTTTTTTTAATTATTTTATCTACCCGACGCAGATGTCGTATGTAAGCAATATTTAGGTGGTTTTGGTAAGATTTAAGATACAAGCATTCACTGATGAAATGGTACACATCTATAATACAATTACGTATTGGAATATAATTTTTGCTTAATTCGATATACATACATTATTTAGTAATATTCATTATAATGAGGTCCGTGTGGTTGCCGACTAGCCTATTGCCTAACGCACTCGCAATCGCAATTGACTTCAAAGCGGAACAATTCGTTGATTGAAAAACAAAACGGACACAATCCAAAATGAAGTCAGTGTTACATTTTAAAATTAGAAGCGGTTGGAATACAATTTTTAATGGAAGAGCAAATTATTTTGGAATGTGTCCGTTTTGTATTCAATGAGCGAATTGTTTTCATTTTGTATGCAGACAAGCCTTCGATTTTCAAAATGAAAACGATTGCGATTGCGTGTGCGTTTGGCAATAGCCCCTCCGGTTAGAATAGTGCCACTCCATATCTTTCGATTGGCAACTAAGGGAATAAAGGCTTGTACTTAGTACTATTAGGCGATAGGCTTGCAACCTGTCACTAAATACGCTGGTAAACATCTTAGCCTAATCAATCTCCTACTTTCAAAATCCTTTACGCGAAAAATAAAATGAAGTTGCCAAAGGGTAACATTTGAAATTTGAAATTGAAAAATTTTGAAAGTTTGAAAATATATTTTTTTAAATTTGAAGTTTGAAATTATTTATTTGCAAGAACACAGGTTCATCCTTCGTACATTTATGGGCCTTTTCTTAAGTGCCGGCCAAAATATAGTACATTGTGTATTAAGGGCGGTAAGTAAGAATTACCATTGAGGCTCTAGTAGAAGCCCGAAGTCGAAGACTGAGGGCTTTTTGAGTCGACGTTCGTAATTCCCGTACCGCCCGTGACACACACAATATTTTTCATCACATTTATAGAAACCCGTTTAGATAAAAGTGTTTTAAAAGCAACCATGTAGTAAGACACAATTAATATGGCTGGCGTCAAGGTTCTTACGCCCTTGACCAAGAGTCTATTATTGTCTAATTCCACGCGCCATATTGTCCGTGTTCGAGGCGTGACCGCCGCAATCACCGCTATGCAACTTATAGAAAACATTATCATTAGGTACATTTCCTTCATTATATTCTACAATAACGAAGCTCGAAGTGTTAGGCTGCGTTTACCCTAATACGCCTTCGCTGTCCTTCCATCCGTCACTATTCAAATCGAAATATAGTAATAACTGTGCGGCAGTCGACACTTGACTCTAACAAAAATTAGCGCCTTAAAGCTTAATATTTCATAAACGGATCCCTTAATCGAAAAATTGTTGTCACCAATCCCGTAATATTTTCGAAAGACCTATCCACGACACTTCACACTATGAGGTTATGGGGAGGTAAAAAAAAAACATTTTTCACGCCACTACTCGAAAATGTGGCGAAAGATGGTCTGTTCTTGGTCCCCAACACAATCTATAGTTGTACATTTATTGAGTGAGCAGGCCTTCTATGAATTCAAACAGACCAACAATGTTAACATGTTGGTCTGTTCCATGAGCAAGACGACCAATCACATCGGTCCGCTGATCACTGGTTCGACCAATCAGAACACGACTTGTGCTGCATATGAAATTAAATTGGCCAATGAGAAGTCGTTTTATTTTTTAATAATATTCATCCCTTTACGGATAGGCAAAGGAATCAGATTCCATACAGCCATATATGTCTGTTTTTAACTATCTGAAATATTATAGTTCTGTCACGGTTCAGAGTCGTCAGTTTATAAAACGCCTTTGAATGACTGGCCACTAAAAACGGTATCGCTAAAAAAAACGTAAAAATTGACGGCGTAATCTTTTTAGTGTGTTGTATGTTTATTTTAAGAATTATTTTTTATTTCCTCGCAGTGATCGTGAAAAGCACTGTGCTTAGCCTCGGCCGAAAGTGCAATAAATGGACTCGTACTGTCGAGGGTCTCCGCTACGCGTCGGCCCTCGAACTAATTCGTCCATCTATTGCTTACTTTCTAACCTCAACAACAATGTACCCCTACCCCTATGTTCTATCCCTTTGTTGGCGTAACTAAAATGTGTATGCAAAATGTGTAGAAAAATTAGTTCATACCTACATGTTGTTTTTTGAGGTAGTTTTATGTGTCTGTCGTAACGGCTTCGGAACCCTACACTGAGCGTGGTCCGACGTTCCCTTACCAGGTTTTTTCTTGTTCATAATGATAATTCTAACAAACATGCATGTTTTTTTCCAAGATCTGGAGAAAAAATAAATCGGATGCTTTTGTTTTCAAACTCCACAAAAACTACTCACTGATATGTACTTCGAGTTTGGAACGCCTCGCTAATCTTTTAGCGAGTATATGGAGTTTTTTTCAAAGACAAAGATAATAGTTATTTTCACCTCAGCAGCTCAAACAAGCAGGTTTTGCTGCTTAAAAACAGTGAGCAAAATTCAATTTTGCTGCGAGCGAGAGGCAAAGTAGCTTTTTAATTATTTTTTTTAAATGCCGTGAGCAGTGCTGGGGCTACTCACAACATTCGAAAAAATTTAACTTCACTTTGTTCTGTCACTTTCACTTCGATAGGAAAAAAGCGAGAGATAGAAACAACTTGATTCGAAGTTCGATTTTCACATTCCACACATAGTAGGCCCAAAAAGAAACGCACGTTCGGATGCACACATAACCGTAAAATTGCAAATAAAACTATCTGTTAAAGTTTGAAGTGTGTTTATTATAACTATTTTATACAGTAGGTACGATCATTTTTTTTATTTAATGTTTTGAAGACAAAATTAATGAAAAATAAGAAGTTTATCATATATCTACATAATTTTGTTATCGTTTTAACAATCTTTAATTTCGTGACATAAACCGTGGGGGCAGTTTCAGAACGCATTTCAAAAATAGCGGGATTATTGTACTAAAAAAAATTTTTGTCCTCCATAGATAAGGCCTAGTTTAGTTTGTTTTTTTAAATCCACAGACTACTTATGTAGCTTTATAGCTGTATAAAGTTGTGTTTGCACTACGGCATTATCAAGTTGCGTGGCATGTTTCATCTGTTTCTTTTTTCCACTTTTTATTTCATTAGTATTTTGCATAAATGCTTTTGATTGATGCATATGCGATCGTATCGTCATTGCGTCGTCGTCCAAATGGTCACAACAGAAGACCGAGGCTGGCTCTGCCAGCTTCACGCCGATGGTTCTCGCTGCTGAGGTGAAAAGTTGTATGTGTCACACGAGACCAAAGCTATTTACAACTCGTGTTTTTGAATCCCTCGCTACACTCAGGATTCTAACCTAGAATCACTCGCTACGCTCGTGATTCAATAATACAATCCTTCGCTTACTCGGGATTCAAAATCAACACTCGCAGCAAAAACCAACTTTGCTCTCTTGTTGCACAAATAACTATTGTTCAACAAGAGAGCAAAGTTGGTTTTTGCTGCGAGTGATGATTTTGAATCCCGAGTAAGCGAAGGATTCTATTATTGAATCACGAGCGTAGCGAGTGATTCTAGGTTAGAATCCTGAGCGTAGCGAGGGATTCAAAGATACGAGACGTAAAAAACTTTGGTCTCGTGTGAGACATACAACTTTTCACCTCAGCAGCGAGAACAACACAGCGTGAAGCTGGTAGGGCCAACGCAGGTCTTCCGTTGTGACCATTTGGTGAATACACGACTAAATAACGACACGATCGCATATGCATCAATCACAAGCATTTTTGCAAAATACTAATAAAATAAAAAGTGAAAAAAATAAACATGAAACAGATAAAACCTGTCACTCAACTTGATAATGCCGTAGTGCAAACACAACTTTACACAGCTTTATGTAGTCTGTGGCTTTAAAAAAAACCTAACTAGGCCTTGTCTATGGCTATTGGCTATGGCGGACAAATTAACAAAAATTACATCGTCATTTACATTACATTACTTTTTTTTTTTAAGTACAATAATCCCGCTATTTTTGAAATGCGTTCTGAAACTGCCCCCGCGGTTTATGTCACGAAATTAAAGATTGTTAAAACGATAACAAAATTATGTAGATACATAACTTCTTATTTTTCATTAATTTTGTCTTCAAAACATTAAATAAAAAAAATGATTGTACCTACTGTATAAAATAGTTATAATAAACACATTTCAAAGTTTAACAGATAGTTTTATTTGCAATTTTACGGTTATGTGTGCATCCGAACGTGCGTTTCTTTTTGGGCCTACTATGTGTGGAATTTGAAAATCGAACTTCGAATCAAGTTGTTTCTATCTCTCGCTTTTTTCCTATCGAAGTGAAAGTGACAGAACAAAGTAAAGTTCAATTTTTTCGAATGTTGTGAGTAGCCCCAGCACTGCTCACGGCATTTAAAAAAAAAAATTAAAAAGCTACTTTGCCTCTCGCTCGCAGCAAAATTGAATTTTGCTCACTGTTTTTAAGCAGCAAAACCTGCTTGTTTGAGCTGCTGAGGTGAAATAGTTATTTGTTCAACAAGAGAGCAAAGTTGGTTTTTGCTGCGAGTGATGATTTTGAATCCCGAGTAAGCGAAGGATTCTATTATTGAATCACGAGCGTAGCGAGTGATTCTAGGTTAGAATCCTGAGCGTAGCGAGGGATTCAAAGATACGAGACGTAAAAAACTTTGGTCTCGTGTGAGACATACAACTTTTCACCTCAGCAGCGAGAACAACACAGCGTGAAGCTGGTAGGGCCAACGCAGGTCTTCCGTTGTGACCATTTGGTGAATACACGACTAAATAACGACACGATCGCATATGCATCAATCACAAGCATTTTTGCAAAATACTAATAAAATAAAAAGTGGAAAAAATAAACATGAAACAGATAAAACCTGTCACTCAACTTGATAATGCCGTAGTGCAAACACAACTTTATACAGCTTTATGTAGTCTGTGGCTTTAAAAAAAACCTAACTAGGCCTTGTCTATGGCTATTGGCTATGGCGGACAAATTAACAAAAATTACATCGTCATTTACATTACATTACTTTTTTTTTTAAGTACAATAATCCCGCTATTTTTGAAATGCGTTCTGAAACTGCCCCCGCGGTTTATGTCACGAAATTAAAGATTGTTAAAACGATAACAAAATTATGTAGATACATAACTTCTTATTTTTCATTAATTTTGTCTTCAAAACATTAAATAAAAAAAATGATTGTACCTACTGTATAAAATAGTTATAATAAACACATTTCAAAGTTTAACAGATAGTTTTATTTGCAATTTTACGGTTATGTGTGCATCCGAACGTGCGTTTCTTTTTGGGCCTACTATGTGTGGAATTTGAAAATCGAACTTCGAATCAAGTTGTTTCTATCTCTCGCTTTTTTCCTATCGAAGTGAAAGTGACAGAACAAAGTGAAGTTCAATTTTTTCGAATGTTGTGAGTAGCCCCAGCACTGCTCACGGCATTTAAAAAAAACAATTAAAAAGCTACTTTGCCTCTCGCTCGCAGCAAAATTGAATTTTGCTCACTGTTTTTAAGCAGCAAAACCTGCTTGTTTGAGCTGCTGAGGTGAAATAGTTATTTGTGCAACAAGAGAGCAAAGTTGGTTTTTGCTGCGAGTGTTGATTTTGAATCCCGAGTAAGCGAAGGATTGTATTATTGAATCACGAGCGTAGCGAGTGATTCTAGGTTAGAATCCTGAGTGTAGCGAGGGATTCAAAAACACGAGTTGTAAATAGCTTTGGTCTCGTGTGACACATACAACTTTTCACCTCAGCAGCGAGAACCATCGGCGTGAAGCTGGCAGAGCCAGCCTCGGTCTTCTGTTGTGACCATTTGGACGACGACGCAATGACGATACGATCGCATATGCATCAATCAAAAGCATTTATGCAAAATACTAATGAAATAAAAAGTGGAAAAAAGAAACAGATGAAACATGCCACGCAACTTGATAATGCCGTAGTGCAAACACAACTTTATACAGCTTTATGTAGTCTGTGGATTTAAAAAAACAAACTAAACTAGGCCTTATCTATGGAGGACAAAACATTTTTTTAGTACAATAATCCCGCTAATTTTGAAATGCGTTCTGAAACTGCCCCCGCGGTTTATGTCACGAAATTAAAGATTGTTAAAACGATAACAAAATTATGTAGATACCTACATGATAAACTTCTTATTTTTCATTAATTTTGTCTTCAAAACATTAAATAAAAAAAATGATTGTAAGTACCTACTGTGTAAAATAGTTATAATAAACACATTTCAAACTTTAACAGATAGTTTTATTTGCAATTTTACGGTTATGTGTGCATCCGAACGTGCGTTTCTTTTTGGGCCTACTATGTGTGGAATTTGAAAATCGAACTTCGAATAAAGTTGTTTCTATCTCTCGCTTTTTTCCTATCGAAGTGAAAGTGACAGAACAAAGTGAAGTTAAATTTTTTCGAATGTTGTGAGTAGCCCCAGCACTGGTCACGGCATTTAAAAAAAATAATTAAAAAGCTACTTTGCCTCTCGCTCGCAGCAAAATTGAATTTTGCTCACTGTGTTTAAGCAGCAAACCCTGCTTGTTTGAGCTGCTGAGGTAAAATAGTTATTTATACCATTCCCCCTATTAAAGGCTTATTTTATTCACTCAAAACAGTGAATAAAAAGCACTTTTACTCACTATTTTGGTGTTTGAATTTAGAACATAAAATACGTGATACAAACTCCTCCTCGAGATTTGATTGGTCGTCATTAACCACAAAGAGTTTAGCATTAAAAAAGTTTTGTGTTATTTGCTGTCATTAGTAGGTAAATTGGCGCCATAGGCTGTATGGATCGATGTCTTTTGCCTTTCTCTCTGTGAAAAATACAAGGAAAAATAAATTGGCGCCATTTTGAATACTGAAAGTTGTACGAACATAAAATTTAGTGTTTCTTAATAAATAAAACATTTGTTCCAATTTTAATGTGCATTTTAATTAATTTTACCTTCCATTTTTCGTCATTAAATATCTATTTTCGCTTAAATCTTTCTTTTTCTCGTAGTCATGGTATAAAGTTTAGTATGCAACTCTTGAATAAAACGGATTTATATCGAGGGCCATGTATCACTCGCGTCGCTCAGGATTCTAACACTTGAATCACTCGCTACGCTCGTGATTCAATCATCCTGAATCACTCCCTGCGGTCGTGATTCAGTCGTTAGTATCCTTCACTTGCTCGAGAGTCATCTATGGCCCTCGCATTAAATCCGTCTTTTATTCACTAGTTGCATAATATACTATTGTTCAACAAGAGAGCAAAGTTGGTTTTTGCTGCGAGTGATGATTTTGAACCCCGAGTAAGCGAAGGATTCTATTATCTCGCTACGCTCGTGATTCTAGGTTAGAATCCTGAGCGTAGCGAGGGATTCAAAGATACGAGACGTAAAAAACTTTGGTCTCGTGTGAGACATACAACTTTTCACCTCAGCAGCGAGAACAACACAGCGTGAAGCTGGTAGGGCCAACGCAGGTCTTCCGTTGTGACCATTTGGTGAATATACGACTAAATAACGACACGATCCCATATGCATCAATCACAAGCATTTTTGCAAAATACTAATTAAGCTTCAGTACCGTTATTCGAAGCCTAAATTAATATTTGAGAGTGGCAACACTGTTTGTTGAATGACGTAACGGTTGCTGATTGGCTGACATTTCCCGCTCAATCCCCCCCCATCACAGGTTTCCCTTGTCTACCACTAGGGGGCCGCAGCGCCTAAACGGGAAGCGAGGCCTCACCCATCATTGGCGTTCTGTTTGTCGAAACGTACGGTTCGCTACAGAAATTGGAAAATTTCTGTAAGTACTGAATAATTTAAAATATAAATAGTTTTGGTTTTACCGTTCGAGATTTAATAAAATTTTTGTTTTTACAGAATATGTCGGACTCTAGTTCAAGTCCAAACTCGAGTTCATCATCAGAATCTGATGAAGAGCTGACATCCGCCGCGACTACGTCGCAGCAGCAGCCGCCGACTGCGCCGCCGTCCAAAAAGCTTTCAAAAAGGAAGGCCAGGAAGTCAAAGTCGGAAAGAAAAAGTAAGCGACGACGGCCCAACGATTACAGCAAGGCAATTCGCCTTTTATCTGAACAGGTCAGTGAGATCAAAAATTTTGTTGGGAACATGTGGCAATCGGCAGCCCCTATGGCTCCATTGGCAACCTCATCTGAAATAGGTGACGTAGTTGACGCTAACGTGAGTGGTGAATTATATTTCGATAATGCAGAGGAGCCACCGACTTCCGGTGAAACAGTAAATGCTTTAAAATTGTCTTTAAACACCGTCTTAAAAGAACCAGCAATACCCAAATCCTCAACCGCTCACGTTAGTTTCATTAACTCGATCCACCATTTTGGTTCCGAAAATTGGTCAAGTGTTCGTTATTCTGATGTGCAAAAGCAATATTGTTCCCAACCAGCCTTTACTGATCTAGAATCGAATGAAGAAATAAAGCCCTTTGATAAGTTTTTGAATTTGAGTGTCACTGAGCGTGGTTTTGCTTCGATAACACTGGCCCTCATAAAACAAAGTGAAGCAGCCGATTCCGCTTTTGAGTCCCTGTTGTCGTGGTCTCGTTCTACGGCAGAGTTGTCCCCAGACTCCTTACAGGATAAGCTAAAAGAAGTTTTTATTGAAGGTAACTTTCAAAAAATTTCTAATGATGTTCTCCAATTAGCATGCGGGCATCGCGCTGATCTCATTCAGCAAAGACGGGACGCCATTCTACGCTCAGTTAGAGATAAATTTTTCAAAGAGACCTTACGAAAAATCCCGCCCAGTTCTCAGTATCTCTTCCAAAAAGAGGCGTTTTCGGCGTCTATTGAGAAACACGGCGGCGTTTCTAAAGTGTTTTGGGCACGCACGTTAAACCAAACTAAACCTGGTGCGCAAGCAGGTCCTGGTCAAACGAACTATAGTCAAAAACTGCCCCCGCAGGGCGTTTATGATCAAAGTAACTTTTATATGGCTATGCCCAGACCTTATGGTCCTCCGCCTGCGCAAGGCGCTCAGAATTTTAGTCCTATGGGCTGGCCGAATATTTTTCGCCCACCAAGACCACCCACAAACCCTCAGGGGAAGCTTAGTAGATCAAAAGGTATCCGAAATCCAGGCCCTTATCAACAACCCCCCCGTAGCCAGGGTAGAAATTCAGGTCACAATGTCCCGCGCAGGGAGTACCCTCCGAAACGAAAATTCTGACTTGAACACGTTTCATGCGGGTCAGCTATCAAAATTTGTAAGGGAATGGGAGTCTCTGCAAGCCCCTCCAATCTTGATAAAGCTGATTCAAGGGTTTCGAATCCCTTTTGTCATAAAACCTCCACTGGTTTTGCCAAGTTCGGGCAATTTACAAACCCCCTTCTCAAAGGAAATGGACCTAGAGATTCAAAAACTAATGAAAATGGGAGCGTTGGAACCTGCGGCCGGAAGCCCCAGCTTTATTTCCCCAATGTTTTTGAAGCCCAAAAACGATGGATCCTTTCGCCCCATTTTCAACTTGAAAAACTTAAACTGGTATCTCCCCGTTCAAAAATTCCGACTTGAGAACATGCACAGAATACCCACTTTCCTACAGCCATCGGACTGGCTCATAAAGATAGACTTGGCAAATGCATACTTCCACCTGCCAGTTGCCGCAAGTCACAAACGTTTCTTAAGGCTAATTTTCAATGGCAAACTAATGCAAATGACATGCCTCCCATTCGGGTTGGCTTGTGCTCCGAAAATGTTCTCCACATTAACCAATTGGGTAGCCCAAGTCCTAAGAGACAGAGGGATTCGCATCCTAGTTTATCTCGACGACTTCCTGTTAGCGAATCAGAGCCCTCAAGCGTTAAAAAAGCAAGGTCTGGAGACTGTGCAGCTTCTCCAGAAATTGGGCTGGCAGATAAAATACGAAAAGTCAATTTTAAGCCCTCAAAGGGCAATAGAGTATTTGGGCATTTGTTGGGACCCGCATTCCAACCTAAAATATCTTCCAAAACGGAAATGTTTCGATCTAACGCAAAGGTTAAAAGTACTATGGAAACGAAAATCCGCAAACCTAAAAGAAATCCAGAGCATTGTGGGCTCTATAAACTTTGCCAGTTTCCCAGTCTTGCGGGGGCGCCTGAACCATCGAGCTTTGTTAAAGCACTGCCAGTCCCTACTTTACCAGAACCCCCGTTTTCGCTTCCCGATTCCTCAAAAAGCTCTAATCGAACTGAATTGGTGGCTTGCCAATATCCACAGCAACTCGAGTATTCATCATCCCCCAGTGTCCCATTACCTGGTGACCGATGCGTCGGAGCTAGCTTGGGGCGCCCAGATAGACAATATGAGAATTTGGGGAAAATGGTCTCGCGCGGAGGCAAATATTCACTCCAACCAACGAGAAATGCGGGCCGTGCTATACGCCTTAAGAGGTCATTGTCTTTACCTATCCAACTCATCGTTAATGATTCAGAGCGACAACAAGACTGTAGTCTCGTACTTGAGAAACGAAGGCGGGACGAGATCCACCGCCTTGATGGATCTTTGTTACGAAATATTTTATCTCCTAGACTTGTACAACATTCTTATCGAAATTCATTACCTCCCCGGGAGATTCAACACCGAAGCGGATCAATTGTCTCGCTTATGTCCCGTACCCGAATGGCATCTCCTTCCCGAGATAACGGAAATTATATTTTCAAAATGGGGGACTCCTTGCATAGACCTATTTGCCTCTGTGACAGCTCACGTAGTCCCCAACTACGTCTCACTAGATGTAACGGATCAGGAAGCCCAATTCCACGATGCATTCAGCCAGACCTGGGATTACCAACTGGCCTGGCTATTTCCCCCCCCATTCCTACTCCCTCGAGTGTTAGCACACCTGAACACCTCGGCAGGGACGTACTTAATAGTAGCCCCACGGTGGCCAAAGGTATTTTGGAGACCCGATCTGAAAAATCGATCAATAGCCCCCCCGCTTACTATTCGAAACCTGGATCGAGTACTGATAGATACAGTCACGGGCTGTCCACCGCCCGAGGTCCAGGCAATGACCATAGAGGTGTGGAAATGTGGGGGTGGGCTGAGAGTGTAAAAGATTGGTCGCAAGACCAAAAGAATATTTTACGTTCTAGTTGGCGCGAATCCTCCCTTAAAACTTACCAACCTGCCTGGAATAGATGGAGCTCGTGGTGCCAAAAATCTAAAGTAAACGTATATAACCCCTCTGGCTCTGATTTAGCTAGATTTCTGATAGACTTGCACCAAATTCAAAGCTTATCTTACAATACTATTTTAGTATACAAATCCGCGATAGTCACACTTTGCGATCCTAATCATGATATTAGTTTAAGCTCGCATGTGCTCGTAAAGCATGCGTTGAAAGCTATTTCTAATATGAATCCTAAGACAAATAAAGTCCCAATATGGGATACCGAAGTTCTAGTACGATGCTTACAAAGCCACCCCATTAACGAAGAAAGTCTATTCGAGTGCTCCAAGAGGGCTGCAATCTTGCTTTTGTTGTGCTCGGGACGCAGGGTCCATGACCTTACCTTGTTAGCTATTGGCCCTAATAATTGTTTTGTCGACGATAATTATATCACATTTTGGCCAATTTTCGGTTCTAAAACAGATACTGCTACTTATAGACAGTCGGGATGGCGAATACTAAGAAATAAGGATTGTAAACATTTGGATTCAGTATACTGGATTAACAAAGTGATTTCACTCTCAGCCGACAGGCGTAATACTCGTATGTGTAAAAGCAACTCATTGTTTTTAACTGTATGTGGTGCCCCTAAGGCAGCGTCGCGGACAGTTGTCGTGAACTGGGTCAAAAAGGTGCTCCTGGGGGCAGGCATTCGGGCCAGCCCCGGCAGCGTACGTCCAGCAGTAGCCTCGAAAAGTTGGGTTCAGGATTGTCCTTTAGACGAAATTCTAGCTCGCGGCAACTGGCGCTCGCAAAATACTTTTAAGAAATTTTATTGCAGAGAAATAAGACAATGTAATTCTGATTCGAGTTCTGTTCCAATTATTAGTAATTATTTTAACCCAGTAGATAATTAACCGATCTACATGTTATCCAATGGATAAAACTAACGGATAATTTTATATTCATCATGTTATATTGAAAACACTGTATTTACATTAATACAACTACTAGATTAATTTTCATCATCATGTAATAATAGTAATATAAGGTCATGTTACAAAATGTATATTGTATACAGAAATAACTAGTAACCAACGTGTCAAGTGAACGTAATTATTCACAAATGTTTCATGTAGGAGGGTGTCGATTAAATAAATAAGACATTTTGTTAAATGTTATATAATCAATATATTTTCTTTGTTCATAAATTGTAGTTTCTGTTCCAATGAACCTTGTCTTACCTTTACGTGAATCAGTACCATTGTCCTATAATCACAAAGGTACTTTTTGTTATTTCCAGTTTTTCATAGAGTACAAATACTCACTATGTTTAGTGCAGGTGCACTCAATACTTGCGTCACAGTTTTCAGTTGTCTCTAAGTATAAAGATCACATTGGCGTCTAACCACCAGGCGATAACAAACAGATCTCAAATATTAATTTAGGCTTCGAATAACGGTACTGAAGCTTAATAGCAGCGTTTTACCTTACAATAAAACGCTTATTAAGCTAAATACCTTATTCGAAGCCTATACTTTTATTTCTGCCTGGCGTAATTTTAAACTTTGCAATAAACCACGTTCACCTTATGCGCCAGGTTGTGCGGAGATTTTTTGCAACCGCACATAATTTTTGAACACGTTCTTTTTCACTCACTTGTAGTTCACTTAACATACATAAGTTGTAAAATATACATCTTTCTGTGTTTTATTGCATATATGGTTAAATAAATATATCTTTGAGATCCAATGATGGGTGAGGCCTCGCTTCCCGTTTAGGCGCTGCGGCCCCCTAGTGGTAGACAAGGGAAACCTGTGATGGGGGGGGATTGAGCGGGAAATGTCAGCCAATCAGCAACCGTTACGTCATTCAACAAACAGTGTTGCCACTCTCAAATATTAATTTAGGCTTCGAATAAGGTATTTAGCTTAATAAGCGTTTTATTGTAAGGTAAAACGCTGCTATAAAATAAAAAGTGGAAAAAATAAACATGAAACAGATAAAACCTATCACTCACCTTGATAATGCCGTAGTGCAAACACAACTTTATACAGCTTTATGTAGTCTGTGGCTTTAAAAAAAACCTAACTAGGCCTTGTCTATGGCTATTGGCTATGGCGACCAAATTAACAAAAATTACATCGTCAATTACATTACATTACATACATGATAAACTTCTTATTTTTCATTAATTTTGTCTTCAAAACATTAAATAAAAAAAAATATTATACCTACTGTATAAAATAGTTATAACAAACACATTTCAAACTTTAACAGATAGTTTTATTTGCAATTTTACGGTTATGTGTGCATCCGAACGTGCGTTTCTTTTTGGGCCTACTACGTGTGGAATTTGAAAATCGAACTTCGAATCAAGTTGTTTCTATCTCTCGCTTTTTTCCTATCGAAGTGAAAGTGACAGAACAAAGTGAAGTTACATTTTTTTCGAACGTTGTGAGTAGTAGTAGTGCTCACGGCATTTAAAAAAAATAATTAAAAAGCTACTTTGCCTCTCGCTCGCAGCAAAATTGAATTTTGCTCACTGTTTTTAAGCAGCAAAACCTGCTTGTTTGAGCTGCTGAGGTGAAAATAACTATTATCTTTGTCTTTGAAAACTCACTTTGTTCTGTCACTTTCACTTCGATAGGAAAAAAGCGAGAGATAGAAACAACTTGATTCGAAGTTCGATTTTCAAATTCCACACATAGTAGGCCCAAAAAGAAACGCACGTTCGGATGCACACATAACCGTAAAATTGCAAATAAAACTATCTGTTAAACTTTGAAATGTGTTTATTATAACTATTTTATACAGTAGGTACAATCATTTTTTTATTTAATGTTTTGAAGACAAAATTAATGAAAAATAAGAAGTTATGTATCTACATAATTTTGTTATCGTTTTAACAATCTTTAATTTCGTGACATAAACCGCGGGGGCAGTTTCAGAACGCATTTCAAAAATAGCGGGATTATTGTACTTAAAAAAAAAAAAGTAATGTAATGTAAATGACGATGTAGGTAATTTTTGTTAATTTGTCCGCCATAGCCAATAGCCATAGACCAAGACCATAGAGGAAAAAAGCGAGAGATAGAAACAACTTGATTCGAAGTTCGATTTTCAAATTCCACACATAGTAGGCCCAAAAAGAAACGCACGTTCGGATGCACACATAACCGTAAAATTGCAAATAAAACTATCTGTTAAACTTTGAAATGTGTTTATTATAACTATTTTATACAGTAGGTACAATCATTTTTTTTATTTAATGTTTTGAAGACAAAATTAATGAAAAATAAGAAGTTATGTATCTACATAATTTTGTTATCGTTTTAACAATCTTTAATTTCGTGACATAAACCGCGGGGGCAGTTTCAGAACGCATTTCAAAAATAGCGGGATTATTGTACTTAAAAAAAAAAAAGTAATGTAATGTAAATGACGATGTAGGTAATTTTTGTTAATTTGTCCGCCATAGCCAATAGCCATAGACAAGGCCTAGTTAGGTTTTTTTTAAAGCCACAGACTACATAAAGCTGTATAAAGTTGTGTTTGCACTACGGCATTATCAAGTTGAGTGACAGGTTTTATCTGTTTCATGTTTATTTTTTCCACTTTTTATTTTATTAGTATTTTGCAAAAATGCTTGTGATTGATGCATATGCGATCGTGTCGTTATTTAGTCGTGTATTCACCAAATGGTCACAACGGAAGACCTGCGTTGGCCCTACCAGCTTCACGCTGTGTTGTTCTCGCTGCTGAGGTGAAAAGTTGTATGTCTCACACGAGACCAAAGTTTTTTACGTCTCGTATCTTTGAATCCCTCGCTACGCTCAGGATTCTAACCTAGAATCACTCGCTACGCTCGTGATTCAATAATAGAATCCTTCGCTTACTCGGGATTCAAAATCATCACTCGCAGCAAAAACCAACTTTGCTCTCTTGTTGAACAAATAACTATTATTGCCAGAACATAGTAATTTACAGATCGTCGTGGAACAGGATGTGCTTATGTTCTACCTGAACTAGGCATGCAATGTTATAATTCAGATCGTTTTTCATCAAGGAACTCTCGAACGGAGTAAAAACATTTTTCCAATAGCCACCTTGTGATGGACTGGTCAAATTTATTTAAGGGGCATTTCTGAAGTACATTTGGTAAATTATTGTAAATTTTTATTGCCATAAAGTAAGAATTAACTTTGAAAATATTACATTTTGACCGAGGCAAGTATAATTAAAAGACAAACAGACAGACTTCTAAAGAATTCAGTTCTTCATTGTGAATTACCCTTACGAATACCAAAGTGTTTCTAATTGGCTATTAAGCACATATTATTTCATGTACGCTGCTGAGTAATTACATGTACTTACTTATTTTAGAAAATTGATTTTTATCTTACTTCTTTTGCACTTTCGATTTTTAAAGCCTATTTAGTTTCGTTTGGCTGTAGATAGCAGTATAGGGTTAAAAATATGATGTTGCGCGGTTTTTTAATCATGGTATTTGTTTTAACAAGTAAGTTTTTTTTATCATAATCGTGATTATTTATATCTCAAGCAGCCAAACCATTAAAAAATATAAAACATAATCAGTTTCTGTATGTTATAGTAGTTTATGTGACTGTACATAATGAAGGGCATTAAACACGAGTGTGGGTTTATGAATCGAGCCGAAGGCAAGTTTCATAATAACATCACATAAGTGTTTTAATGCCTAATTAATAATAATTAGTAATTATGTACAGTTACATACACTACTTCTTTATCTATCCACATAATATATCATATATCATGATGGATTCAACATATTTTAACCGGAAATGGCGGTAATTAAAAGATAGAAAAGTTTTCTGGCAGCTGTCATAGTTTTTTTTAATTCAGAGACAAACTAGAGTCGGCTCCATCTATCATATCGTTCGATATCTTATTTAGGTGAGAAATTTGTCAAATTTATATGCAAATTGACAATTAATTTCCAACTAAACGTCATTTCGACTTATATGTATTAGAATAGAGGTCAAATCAAATTTCTTTGTTGTTCAGAGATGTTCGAATTTTGAAAGCAATAATATTATCAAAATCGATGTTATTGTTTAGCAATAATAACATTTTTACATATAAGACATTTGTTCTAACAGAACAGTATTTTTTTATGGTGGTTATAATGTGCGGTTCTTGAACGCGTCATGGAGGGTTGATGATATTTAGATAGATAAAATAAGTTAAGTCGATTTGCCTACGAATAGCTGTAAAAACATGAAAATAACACAGACCTACATCTAAGGTAAACGTCCAAGTGCTCGACCTTTACTTTTGTGAAATGGAAGTCGTTTTATATGGCCCATACCGAAATTATTCAAAATGAAAATAAATATCATTCGGTTGTATGAGTCAATGTCAGGTGCCTTTGCTGGCAGTCCTTTTCTTTATTCAAAACTGGTCACAGGGTACAGTCGAGTACAAAGATATTATTATGTACGGTCGCGAGCAATAATTTGGAACCCATTTCAAGAAAAATATGCTTGAACTCGTCGATATCATAAGAGATGTCAAGTCATTTGTAACTTTTAGACAACTCAACGTTATTGTTGTAGAATGTCAGATTGACTTTGGACCTAAAGTGGGTGCCAAATTTAATCTCATGACTTTACCTAGTATCTATTATAATTTAGGAGCTTATTGCAATGGAATATAAGTGTATACTTACATTTCTTTGTACTCGACTGAGTTCATACATACGTGCACACTTTAGTACCTACCTAGTAAGAACTCTCATAAAGAAAATTGGCTACATAAGCCACATGCAACCTCACCAGAGACAACAGGGTCTCTTTTAAAACGGTCGCCGTGACCGAGACTGGTCGGACCAGTCTTCATCATCATCATCTTCATCATCATCACCTAGTATATTTAATGGCATCTTCAAACTGCCATGACTAAATTGTCACAGCGATTAAAGTGGCAAGGTACTAAAGTGTACACCTATAAACTCTTTTCCTCTGCACTGAGAGACATTTAGTCACAATTAACTCGTTCCTTTAAGGGTTCCGTAGCCAACCAGGAACACTATATAAAAAAAAACGAGCAACGTGTTCCATAATTACCAATACCTTAAGGACTAACATACATCTAAATATATATAAGGAGAAACTGACTGACTGACTGACATATCAACGCACAGCCTAAACGGCTAAACGTAGGCACTTGAAATTTGGAAGGGACGTAGCTTAGGTACCGTAGAGATGCACTAAGAAAGGAATTCCCGAAATTCCCACGGGAACAGAAATTAGCGCGAAAATCCTTTTGTATGAAAAATCTAAACCGAAGCGAAGCGAGGGCGGGTCGCTAGTGACAATATAAAACTAAAAACCGGGCAAGAGCATGTCGGACCATGCTCAGTGTAGGGTTCCGAAGCCGTAACGACAAACACAAAAAACTATCTCAAAAATCAACATGTATGAACCAATTTTCTATTTAAAGTTATTTGGCGCTGTCTTAGATGATTTTTAGTAGGTATAAACCCGTTAGTCGCCTGTATCTCAGGAACTAATTAAGTCTCCTAAGTAATGATTCTTTTTCTTATAAATTCGTATATAATATCTCAAACAAGAGCCAAGCTTTTAAGTGTGAGATCAGTATACCTACTCGTACCTATGTAGGTAGTTAGGTATCTAAACTGCTTCAAACCGACTTTAAATTACAATAAAAGTTTAATCTTTTATAAAGTAATTAATAGAAATTGAAAAAAAAACAAGGGCCAGTAAATAGAATTTTAAGTTTTCCAAACGATACTCGACTCAAATCAATAATCTAATCGATTATTTGTAAACTTTCAGATCGCAAATCGCAAACTTGTAGGTAGCATTTCGGGGCACGTCCGAACAGCATCTAGGCGCTCGCGCTTATGAGCGCGGCTGTCGCTCGATTTGTTACTTGCACAGTTCGACTCCCCCCGCGCGTGCAGGCCCCCCCCCGTTAACAATTTTTCTATCAAAGTTATCATAGGCGATTTTGATAGGTATAAACACTTTAGTCGCCTGTATCTCAGGAACTAATCATGTCTACCTAGCCGTGATAGTTTTCCTTTAAAATTCGTTATATGCCCTTTCGTTGAAGATATTTTTCAGATTTTTAGTATTTGTAGTTTTGGCTGTAGGGGGGGGGGGACACTTGACTCTAACAAAAAATAGCGCTTTAAAGCTTAATATTTCATAAACGGATCCCTTAATCGAAAAAAAGACCTGTCCAACGACACCCCACACTATGGGGTAGGCAAGAAAAAAAAAAGGTATCCCCACGTTACGTGTAGGGGAGGTGCATTAAAAAAAAATATTTTTCAAAATTTTATTTTACCACTTTGTTGGCGTGATTAATATGTATATTCATGCCAAATTAAAGCTTTCTAGTACTACGAGTCTCTGAGCTAGACTGGGGACGGACGGACGGACGGACATGGCGAAACTATAAGGGTTCCTAGTTTGACTACGGAACCCTAAAAACTAGCACCGAGGTGACAGAACAGCGTGGTCTTGATTTGACAATATTGGCGTCATGGTCGCTGACGGAAGGTTGCCCTGAAACCGCGGGAACACGACACCTTTCGGCCAGAAGTCAGGAAGTTTGTCAGGGTTGCCATGTCCGTCTGTCTGTAGTTTAACTTAGAGAGTCTTGGTAAAGTCACGAAGGAAAGGTTCGTCACTTTTAGACTTTATTGAATGCAATTAAGGTCCAAAAGTGACCCTACTCTTACCGTGACTAAACATACTACAAAGCTGTAATTTGGCATAGTTATAAAAAATAAATAAAATAAATATCAGGGGACAATGTCACACCAATTGACCTAGTCCCAAACTAAGCTCAAGGCTTGTATTATGGGTACTAGACAACGATATAAATACTTATATAGAGAAATATATACTTCAATATATAGAAAATATCCATGACTCAGGAACAAATATTCGCGCTTATCACACTAATATCTGACCTTACCGGGATTTGAACCCAGGACCGCTAGCTTCGTAGGCAGGGTCACTACCAACTAGGCCAGCGCGTCGTCACACGTCACGTCACGTCACGTCGTGTTATATGTTTACATTACGCTGACAACGTTGTAATATAAAACTTCCCCCTCCCTTGAACAAATACTAACTTACAGCTTCGCAACCCTACCCTGATCATGGCCCGACATGCTCTTGCCCGGTTTTTAGGGTTCCGTAGTCAAACTAGGAACCCTTATAGTTTCGCCATGTCCGTCCGTCCGTCCGTCCGTCCGTCCCCAGTCTAGCTCAGAGACTCATAGTACGAGAAAGCTGTAATTTGGCATGAATATACATACTGTATTAGTCACGCCAACAAAGTGGTAAAATAAAATTTTGAAAAATATTTTTTTTTAATTCACCTCCCCTACACGTAACGTGGGGATGCCTTTTTTTTTTCTTGCCTACCCCATAGTGTGGGGTGTTGTTGGATAGGTCTTTCAAAAATATTACGGGTTTTATGAAAACAATTTTTCAATTAAGGGATCCGTTTATGAAATATTAAGCTTTAAAGCGCTATTTTTTGTTAGAGTCAAGTGTCCCCCCCCCCCCCTACAGCCAAAACTACAAATACTAAAAATCTGAAAAAAATCTTCAATGAAAGCGCATATAACGAATTTTAAAGGAAAACTATCACGGCTAAGTAGACAAGATTAGTTCCTGAGATACAGGCGACTAAAGTGTTTATACCTATCAAAATCGCTTATGATAACTTTGATAGAATAATTTGTTAACGGGGCGTGCAGGACGCGCGGGGGGAGTCTGTCCAAGTAACAAATCGAGCGACAGCCGCGCTCATAAGCGCGAGCGCCTAGGTGCTGTTCGGACGTGCCCCGGAATGCTATCTACAAGTTTGCGATTTGCGATCTGAAAGTTTACAAATAATCGATTAGATTATTGATTTGAGTCGAGTATCGTTTGGAAAACTTAAAATTCTATTTATTGGCCCTTGTTTTTTTTTTCAATTTCTATTAATTACTTTATAAAAGATTAAACTTTTATTGTAATTTAAAGTCGGTTTGAAGCAGTTTAGATACCTAACTACCTACATAGGTATACTGATCTCACACTTAAAAGCTTGGCTCTTGTTTGAGATATTATATACGAATTTATAAGAAAAAGAATCATTACTAACAATAAGTAGACTTAATTAGTTCCTGAGATACCTACAGGCGACTAACGGGCTTATACCTACTAAAAATCATCTAAGACAGCGCCAAATAACTAAATAGAAAATTGGTTCATACATGTTGATTTTTGAGATAGTTTTTTGTGTTTGTCGTTACGGCTTCGGAACCCTACACTGAGCATGGTCCGACATGCTCTTGCCCGGTTTTCATACTTGTGTCTGAAAAATGCTTGCTAAAGAACGATTTAATGGACACTAACTCCCTCTGAGTGCTTCCTGAGTCTGTCACTAGTCGTTTATCAGTGTATAACTAACTTGTAATCTCCACCAGGTACCATGGCACTGTCGCAATATCGCTACAATATGTATAAGTACCGGGGCGGAGCGCGGCACGGCTATCCTGACTACCAACACCGCCAGTTCGAGCGTGTCCAGCACGATCGAGACGAATCACCCGAGAATACTGAAGGCGACAGCGATGGCGGTTTAGCCGAAAGTGTTGAAACGAATGAAAATAACGGAGGAAGTGCAGCTGTGAAAGGAAACCACGATACTCATGACGGACACGCGGGAAAAGGTTCTTTGAAGTTAAATAGCTTTGTCAATAGCGGAGGGGAAGGCATTATGGGGTCGTTAATGAAAACGATGAACGGTCAATTGAACGAGGTCGTTAATGGTGGTGGCCTTGTGGCCGGAGGCGTTAATGCAGGCGTTAATGGAGATGGCCATGTTAACGGAGTTGTTAGTGGAGGCGTTAATGGTGGCGGTAATTTTAACGGAGGCGTTATCGGAGACGTTAGCGGAGGAGGCCATGTGAACGGAGTTGTTAATGGAGTTGTTAATGGAGTTGTCAATGGGGACGGTAATGGAGGCGGTCTTGTTAACGGAGTCGTTATTGGAGGCGTTAATGGAGACGGTCATTTTAACGGTGGCGTTAACGGAGACGTTAGCGGAGGAGGCCTTGTGAACGGCGGCGTTAGTGGAGGTGTCAATGGAGGCGGTCTTGTTAACGGAGTCGTTATTGGAGGCGTTAATGGAAACGGTCATGCAAATGGAATCGTGAATGGAGGCGTTAATGGAGCCGGTAATTTTAACGGAGGCTTCAGTGAAGACGTTATTGGAGGAGGCCATATGAACGGTGGCGTTAATGGAGCTATTAACGGAGGCGGTTGTGTTAAGGGTGGCGTTATCGGAGACGTTAGCGGAGGGGGCCATATGAACGGAGGTGTTAATGGAGGCGGTCTTGTTAACGGAGCCGTTAGTGGAGGTGGTAATGGAGGCGGTAATTTTAACGCAGGCTTTAGTGAAGACGTTAGCGGAGGAGGCCAAGTGAACGGAGCCGTTAATGGAGTTGTTAATGGAGGCGGTATTGTTAACGGAATCGTTAGTGGAGGCGCTAATGGAGGCGGTCTTGCTAACGGCATCGTTAGTGGAGTCGTTAATGGACCCGGTCATTTTAACGGAGGCTTTAATGAAGACGTTAGCGGAGGAGGTCATGTGAATGGAGGCGTTAGTGGAGGTGTCAATGGAGACGGTCTTGTCCACGGAACCGTTGGTGGAGTTGTTAATGGAGGCGGTCATGTTAATGGAGTCGTACATGGAGGCGTTAATGGAGCCGGTTATATTGATGGTGCCGGTAATGGTAATGGAGGTGATAATGGAGCCGGTTATATTAATGGAGCCGGTAATGGTAATGGAGCCGGTTATATTAATGGAGCTGGTAATGGACCCGGTTATATTAATGGAGCTGGTAATGGTAATGGAGCCGGTTATACTAATGGAGCCGGTAATGGTAATGGAGCCGGTTATATTAATGGAGGCGGTAATGTTAATGGACCCGGATATATTAATGGAGGCGGTAATGTTATTGGACCCGGTTATATTAATGGAGGCGGTAATGGTAATGGGGCTGGTAATAGTAATGGCGTTAATGGAGCCGGTTATATTAATGGAGGCGGTAATGGTAATGGAGCCGGTTATATTAATGGAGGCGGTAATGGTAATGGGGGTGGTAATAGTAATGGCGTTAATGGAGCCGGTTATTTTAATGGAGGCGGTAATGGTAATGGGGGTGGTAATAGTAATGGCATTAATGGAGCCGGTTATATTAATGGAGCCGGTATTGGTAATGGAGGCATTAATGAAGCCGGTAATGTAAATGGAGCCACTGCTAGCAACGGAGGGACTCCTGGAGGAAACGTTTGTGGACAGTGTTGGAGAGCCATTAACGGAGTCATCAATGGGGGCAATAATGGCGGTGGTGTTTTTAATGGAGGTGGGGCTATGAACGGAGGTGTGAATGCAGATGGTGGTGTTAATGGAGGCGGTGGTTTTAACGGAGGTATTAATGGAGCCGCTGGTTTTAACGGAGGTGTTAATGGAGCCGCTGGTTTTAACGGAGGTGTTAATGGAGGCGCTGGTTTTAACGGAGGTATTAATGGAGGCGCTGGTTTTAATGGAGGTATTAATGGAAGTGCTGGTTTTAACGGAGGCATAAATGGAGGCGCTGGTTTTAATGGAGGTATAAATGGAGGTATTGGTGCAGGTGGCGCTATAAACGGAGGTATTGGTGCGGGTGGTGGTATAAACGGAGGTTTTAATGGAGGCGCTGGTTTTAACGGAGGTATAAACGGTGGAGCTGGTTTTAACGGTGGTATTGCTGCTGGTGGTGGTTTTAACGGTGGTATTAATGGAGGCGCAGGTTTAAACGGAGGTATTCATGGAGGTGCTGGTTTTAACGGAGGTATACATGGAGGTATTGGTGCAGGTGGGGGTATAGGCGGAGGCATTGGTGCAGGTGGTGGTATAAACGGAGACATTGGTGCAGGTGATGGTATAATCGGAGGCATTGGTTCAGGTGGTGGTATTAACGGAGGTTTTGGTGCAGGTGGTGGTATAAACGGAGGTATTACTGGCGGCGCTGGTTTTCACGGAGGTGTAAACGGAGGTATAAGTGGAGGTGGTGGTTTTAATGGAGGTATTGGTGGAGGCGGTGGTATAATTGGGGGTATAGGTGGAGGTATTGGTGGAGGCGGTGGTATAAGTGGGGGTATAGGTGGAGGTATTGGTGGAGGCGGTGGTATAAGTGGGGGTATAGCTGGAGGTATTGGTGGAGGCGGTGGTATAATTGGGGCTATAGGTGGAGGTATTGGTGGAGGCGGTGGTATAAGTGGGGGTATAGGTGGAGGTATTGGTGGGAACGGTGGTATAATTGGGGGTATAGGTGGAGGTATTGGTGGAGGCGGTGGTATAAACGGAGGTATGGGTATAGGTGGTTTACGAAACTCAGACCTTCAGGAAAACTTTGATGATCGGGTTGATATAATGAGCAGTGCTGATAATGGTTCACGCAGAGAAGATCTCGCCAGAACGCATTATAGTTATTATGATTCATAAAGATATACAAAGCATGAACACCACAAATTGCCATCATCATAATAGCAGCCAAAGGATGTCAACGACACACGCCACGTGCTACTGCTTCCATTGGCGTCTCTCATCCAAATTTTGAATAGCCACATGCTCGGAAATGTTAACCTTACTGTTGTTAACACAACCCGCAAATTTCTGAGATCCAGGCCCAGGTAAAATTAAAAAAAAAAGTTATTATTTACCAACGGCAACGACAGCAAAAATTCATGACATTTTATTGTTTCAAACAGCGTGTTTTACTTTTTAAAACCATATGTGGACTAGGATACCTAACTCCAAACAGCCTAACACTCGTACAATCGAAGTTCTGCTACGTTTATTTAACTTTTTTATGTCACAGACTACAAAGTTTAGTGTAATCTAATAGTCAGCATAGCAGAATTACCTTCGACTCGTTATAAATATTGTTTATTTTATAATTTATAATCCAAACCACAATTTTATAAATATTTTAACTAGATTATTTTATTTCAATTTGTGATTCTATTTATAATGGTACATTTCAGTATTGCACTAAGTCGTACAGCCGATTACAAAAAGACGATTAACTGTCATAAAGTACAAATGGAAAATCGTCGACTTTGATTGACCATTTTAAATTTTGACCAAAAAATATACCATCCATAGTGAATAATTTTAGAGTATATTTGCGCTGAATAATACTTATAGCCAAAATTATTTTCATTGTAAAGTTATTGAGCCCAAATTGAATTTTGTCCATGATAAATTAGGTGCGAAACTAAATACGCACAAAGTGAATGTATATCAATTAAGACCAAAATGTTATATATAATGGCTCAAAACGATGTATGACCATATTGATTATGTACATATTTCAGGTGGAACGTAAATACAACTGCGGCCCTAGTATATAGCTGCGTCTATATCGCGTGTCAACTGTGGATAAAGCATCCGTCACTTTTTGACACGTGTACTTATTTACCAGTCAGAAGGTACATGTAATATAAGTACGAGAGTGACGGATGGTTTATCCACATTTGAAGCGCGATATAAACGCAGCCATACTGCTGGTCATTATTTATTTCGACCTATATCAAATTAGTAAATTTTATCATGGGACATGATTCCATTTTCGAAAATATTCAGGATGGATAGGGAAGTACACTGACAGTAAATCAAAGAGAGATGTATCCAGTTCTTCTTAAATTTATTGCATTATGATAAGGCCCAAAAGTGGATACATCTCTTTGTATGTCGTGTTTCGAATGTAGATATGACTTTTGTTAATGATGATGGGGACAATGTTAATTTTTTATGGCAATTTTGTGATTGTGACATTAGAGTAAAGCCTCTGTTGGGAAGGGCGGTTGGTGGACTGTATAGTGTGTATCCGGGATGCGGGCTTTTTTTTAAACTTCCGATAATTTCTGCTTTAGTAATTGTTTGCATACTTGCAATTTTATCAATTAAAAAAAAAACCTTCACAGTAAACTTTCTTAGATACTGTCCATTTTTAATGTCGTGCATGTGCTGCGCGTTCATCGCTATCAGTATCGCTGTTGCTTGGTACAAGGCATGTCGTGGTACGGGGGCAAATCATAATAATCAAAGTATCGGTCGACTGTCATTTACACTTGTCAAATTGCTGTGCTTAACATTACCGGCAATTAATTTTTTGTTAGAATGTTACCCAAGCCTGAAAATTTGTTTATTAATTAAATTAATGTCATGGTTACGCTACAGATATACGTTATTTTAACCTACTTTAAAAAACACAGGTTGCTGGTAACACACTGTATAACAGCAGCAACGACCTATTTCCCGATCTCTGCAGTAATGTACTTATTCTCCGACATGATCCAACCACTCCCAAGGCTCTGCCAAGATGGGCGGATGCTGGACTCGTTCATAGCGCTAACTTATAGACCTTTTTCTGGGCTCAGTAGTAATGTACTTATATTATAAATTATTTATAAATTAAAATAGCTAAAAGGCAATATTCTCGAATAGCCGTTACTTGCTTATGACTGTTGTTGCACGTATCTTAAATTGTACAAGCTGTAAACTGTAGCTAATATTTTATAACACCCTCTCTGTCTGTCTGTAACGAAACACTAAATCGTATTAAAGTAAATAATAAGAAAATTGGCTTTTATTTACCGTTTTCTACTCGCTTACTACTAGCTAATATTGATATCATATCGTTGATATAACATAACCGAAGCGTGAGAACAGTTCTATAATGAGCGCTACCAAGGTACGGTCACGAGCGTTGATTTGGGACCCATTTCAAGTAAAATATGCTTGAAGTCGTCAATGTCATTAGAGATGTCAAGTCATTTGTAACTGTTAGGAAACTCAAACTTATTGTTGTAGAATGTCAGATTGACTTTGGACCTAAGATGGGTACCAAATTAAATTTCGTGACTGAAATAACAGTTCTTATATTGTTATTATAGCTTTGTTATAACCATGGTTACGCGCATTGAAGTTCCTTGACAACTGTCCAGTGTCAAGTAAAGTTGGGTATTCAAATTTGGAATCAATAAGTGTGCAGTAAGTAAGTATTGAAATTCCATAATATATCTGAATATTATTTGATAATTTTTTTGTTACGTGCGACATCGGTGTTGTCGGAATGTAGCCATACTGCTGTAAAAAAGCGGTTTTTTTAACTACCGTCAGGTTTTTTTTACAGAAATTTAGGAATATTTACAATAATGAAACTTTTTATTAAGTCGTTTTTTAATAGTAGTTTATGAAATTGTTGCATAATACCTAGTTATGTGCAGTTTCATACACTACTTTATCTACTCTCATATGATACATTACATTAACAAAACGTATTCAATATTAAAGCGGGCGCTGTCACAGACAAGTAAAAATTGGAATGAAAACTTTTTGTAATGCTGTAAAAATGACGCGACCGCATGTGAGATCCATTTAAAAAAAAATTATATCCAACCTTGTTTGTGACATTAAATTTTTGGATTAACTTGTATCGTAATGGTAAAAGTAAGTAAAGTAAAGTAAAGTTGTACATATAATCTGAATCTCGGAAACGGCTCCAAAAATTTTCATGAAATTTAGTATGCAGGAGGTTTGGGGAGCGACATATAATACACGAACAAATTTCATATCAAATAAGTTCCCTAACATATTAAAAGATGAAGTAGGTAATTCATTTATTTTGTCCAAAAAACTAATTTGAACTGTAAAAACATTTCCATATGCCATGCGTACAGGTTTTGTTAAGATTTTCTGTTATTTAATGTTATTAATTCGCTCGGCAAAGTGTTGAATATCTTGATCATCTTGATACACATCACTACACAACTTTTACGGTCTAGAAAAGCCATATTCATTTCAAATATAAGTATAAAGAGAAGGAAGTAGAAACAAACCAAATTTATTAAAAATCACGTCTCCTTTTGTATGCCCGGCACCAGATGCTGCGCCAGAAATTATTCATAGCAACAGGATCCGGTAGGTAGGTTGTCCGGCGCTGGACACCTTGATCGGTTCCCTCCCAATCACACCTTCCTCTCACTCATTACTTAACACCAGGTAATTTAGCTGGTACCTATCTGCACGCTCATTATAGCGACGAATAAGACACGCCCGCACGAAAGCTGAAACATTTGCACTTGGTATTATTTATTGTTTTCCAAGGGAACCAACGATTGTACGTGCTAACTCGCTCCCAGCGCCATCTAGCGTGGTGAGGCATTGCGGCGTTCATTAGTTCAGCTACTGGATGACAGATAACGTTACTAAGCAATGTTTAGGTGGTTTATTTTTCATTACTTCAGCTACCTGACGGCAGATGACGTACGAGGGCTGTTTGATAAGTCGTTTTAAAAAGTATAAAATAATTTTATTTTTTAAACAATTTACATTTATTTCTCAACATAGTCTCCCTTGAGGGCCAAACACTTGTTCCAGCGAGTTTCCAATTTTTTTATCCCCTCCAAAAAATACGTTTTGTCAAGGTCTTCAAAATAGGCATTTAGCAGTCCTCATTTGTCAAAAAATCCATTGTTTTGATTGCTGTTTTGATTCAGGTGTATAATGATGGACCCAAGTTTCGTCCACAGTGACGAATCGACTCAAAAAATTCCGAGCATTACGCTTCATCATATCCAAACACAGTTTTGAAATTCGCTTTCTTTCGCGTTTTTGTTCGATTGTCAACAAACGTGGCACCCATCGTGCAGACAGCTTTGTCATACCCAAATCTTCATGCAGGATTTTATGTACTCGCTCAGTGGAGATGCCTGTGTTCTCAGCTATTTCACGCACCTTCACTCGGCGGTCGTCGAGTACAATATTATGGACTTTTTCAACAACATCCTCAGTAGTGACTTCGATTGGGCGACCAGAGCGTGGAGCATCAGATGTGCTTGACCGACCACGTTTAAAATCATTTATTCAGTTATAAACGGTCTGCAACGTTGGTGCGTTAGTGCCATGAACAGAATCAAGTTCAGTTTTTATTGTGGCAGCACTGCAACCCTTCATAAAAAAATGTTTTATAACGGCACGAAATTCAGATTTTTCCATAGTTGTTGAAAATTTACGAGTGATCACAGTTAAACAATGGTTATACTGACAAAACTTGTTTTTTTTTTGCCGAATTTTTGACAGTCTTCATTTGAAAGATTGTGCCTGCCAGTGTTAATGCCATTTACCAGAAAAAAGGTTTTACAAATAGTTTTTAAAAGGACTTATCAAACAGCCCTCGTATGTAAGCATTTTTTAGATTTTCTAACATTCATTACTTCAGCTACCCGACGGCAGTGGCGTACGTAGCCAACTTTATGTGGGCTGTCATTCATCACTTCAGCTATCCGACGGCAGATGGCGTATGTAAGCATTTTTTAGATTGTATGTCATTCATTACTTCAGCTATCCGACGACAGGTGACGTACGTAAGCAATTTTTCATCACACTTGCTCGTAAATAGTGTCCTAACATGCTAGAAAAATCGACCGTAAATCCAAAATAATACCCGCGGGCCTTTTTTTTACCATTACGTTACTTAAGTGCGTAATAGCTTTTTTTTTAAATATTATACGTGGACTCAAACTATCACAATACGTCAGGACCCCAATTCTTGTGCCATTCGATATGAAGTTTCATTCGAGATGAAATGTCAGTTGAATACTATTTCCTAACAATCTCGCATAATAAACTATTGATCTCATATGTCACTAGAATCGGACTCCGAACACGTTTGACATTATCTGTGGTAAGCCACAGACAATGATGTAGTCTGCCGCTAATAAGTTAAAAATATGATCTTTTGTCTGATTTTATTTCATTTCCTCGCAATTGTGATGAAAAACATTGTATGTTACACGGGTGGTAAAGGAAATACAAAGCTCGAGTCATTAAAGCCCTCAGCCTACGGCTTCGGGCTTCTAACAGACTCTCGTTTGTAATTCTTTCTTTACCACCCTTAATACACAATGTACTATTTAGATTGTCTGTCACTCATCACTTCAGCTACCCGACGGTAGGTACGCACGAGTGATCCTATAGGGGTTCCGTTTTTCATTTTTTGTATACGGAACCTCTTAAAATAATGGTCAGCATGTAAAGCATAAATTTAATGAATTTTTAGGGTTCTGTACCCAAAAGGGTAAAAACGGGACCCTATTACTAGGATTGAACTGCCCTTCCGTCCGTCTGTCCGTATGTCTGTTTGTCACCACTTACCAGGCTGTATCTCATAAACCGTGATAGCTAGACAGTTGACAGTTTCATAGATGATGTAATTCTTTAAAATAAATATTAAAGGGGGTTCCCATACAAGAAATATGATTTAATTTGCCGTTTTTTGATCTATATTAATAACAGTAACCGGGAGACGCTTGAAATATTCACAGAATATTTAGTTGTACGTTACTTTGTCACTTTGTCACTTTCCGGGTGGTAGGACCTTGTGCAGGGTCCGTCCGGATCGCTACCACCATCTTATCCATTAACCTACCGCCAAATAGCAGTGTTCGCATTGTTGTGTTCCGGTTTGGGGATAAGAGAGCCGGTGAAATGACTAGCATAGAGGCATTCCATCTTAGTCCTCAGGGTTGGCAACGCATTTGCAGTCTTAGGATTGCACTGCATTCTTGTGAATGCGAATGTCTATGAGTCACAGTTTCCACTTACCATCAGGTGGCCTGTGTGCTCGTTTGTCTACTCTATGCCATAAAAAAAAAAAAAAAAAAAAAAAAAAAAAACTTTTTTTTTTTAAACAAATTAAAATAAACGGTGATTTTTTTAAATAACTAGAGGCCGCCCGCGACTTTGTATGCGTGGAATTAGTTTCCCGCCACTCCCTCTATTTTAACCCCTTAAGGGATGAATTTCCAAAAATCCTTTCTTAGTGCACCCTTAGGCCTCATAAGGAACCTTCGTGCCAAAATTGGAGTCTCTAGACCCAGCGGTTTGGGCTGAGTGTTGATTATAAGTCAGTGAGTTAGGTTTGCCTTTTATATAGTATATAAGGTGCTAACAAATTAGTCACGGATATTTTTACAGCTGATAGTACTCGGTTCTCGGAGTACCTACATTTAAGTATGAAACATCATAGGTTTTCTTATGTTTTTTTGGAGAAAACTAGGAAATTTGCTACGTTAAAGCACCTGTTAATAAGATAATTAAGTAAATGAGACCTCTTTAGACATTCTAGAACCTTTTTAGAGCCGTGAGCAGACGCTAGTAATAAATAACCTACAGTTTTCCCGCCGAATCATAATGACATTTACGAAAAACAACTTTTGACAAACAGTGTTAAACACCTTGACAGGTACATAATACGAGTGATTATTTTAAAGATTAATTATAATTTATATTTTTTGTTCGGTAAATTAAAACATTAAAATGATATACAAAGTTTCCTTAGTTACAGTTAAAAGTTAATTGTTTTAATGTAATGTATTATCTATTAAAAGATCCGTGGCTAATTTGTTAGCACGTTATATAGATCGCAGGTCCGGAACCCTTCGTGCGCGTGTCCGACTTGCGCTTGGCCGTTTTATCACTACATAGTATAAAACAAAGTCGCTTCCCGCTGTCTGTCCCTATGTATGCTTAGATCTTTAAAACTACGCAACGGATTTTGATGCGGGTTTTTTAGTAGATAGAGTGATTCAACAGGAATGTTTTTATGTATAATAAATTTTGTTTTATGTACGTGTGTTATAGAAAACTCAAATAAACCGAAGCGAAGCGAGGGCGGGTCGCTAGTTTCTATTAAAGTAATTGCTAATTAAAAAATGTTGAGGTCTGACTCGATGGCTCCGCGTTTACAACACGAAATTAGAAACAAATTAGTTCATGTACACAGCTAAGTAATTACATGTACTTAAAATAGAAATTAAATTGATTATACGCTTACAAATTTGAACCTAGACATTTTATTCATTTCCTTTTCTTAAGTCGTAGTAGGATTTAAAATGGTGCCGCGGGGAGTTCTGCTTGTATTATCCGTGATATCATGTAAGTTATTCTTGTTTTTACCCGACTTCCAAGAAAGGAGGATAAGGTTGAGACCTGCATGTAGGTTGCTTCGTAGATACTGAAGAGATGGCACGATGTGACCGAAACTGGCCAGTGTAGGTCAGATGATGTGGCATAATCACTTTCATAGGTGGGACGTTTACCTGTCTATAATACACTGGTAACCATCTTAGCCCGTTGTGCAAAATGTGGTTATAGGATTAACAACAAGTTGTTAGAGTTGTTGGTAATAGGCTATTTGACAGGTTTTTGAGAACCATCTCAGATTATTTGTTGGTGTTTATTGAGTACTCCAAAAGTGGTAATTTTAAATTCTTTTATGTATTTCGTCTAAAAAAAGGAAATAAAAATTCACTTTTAAAATATGCCGCCAAAACACTTTCTTGGGCAAGATGGCGCCGCACAGGAATCAGTGACGTCAGTGGTCAATACATAAACAAACTGACATTGGCAGTCATTGGCTAATCATAGCAAAGCCAGAAAAACAAACAAACGTCAACTGTCATATAGAATATACAGACATCCTATAATCTGTGATATTTACCGACCCTTGACGTCATCATGGATTTGGCGCCGTTTTCGATAAAATGGCTACAGATAAAAAAATATCAAGTTTTATCGTGGTTTTTTGAATAAAAGATCCATTTTTTTTAAGTAAGAATACCTTAAATCGATTTTAAAACTCATAATTTATATGAATATACATAATTATTACGTTTTTTTTCACCTTGTCAAATAGCCTATTCTGTAGCTCTGCCTACCCCACTCTGGGAATGAAGGCGTGACTTCATGTATGTAAACACTTTAATCGTCTGTATCTCAGGAACAAAATCAAGTTTACTTAGTCTTGATAGTTTTTCTTTATCACTGAAATATTTTTTCAAATCGGACCAGTAGTTCCTGAGATTAGCTCGTTCAAGCAAACAAACAAACAAACTCTTCAGCTTTATAATATTAATAATAAAGTATACAGTGTGTTACCAGCACCCTGGCTTTTTTTAAAGTAGGTTAAAATAACGTATATATCTGTAACGTAACTATGACATTAATTTAATTAATAAACAACTTTTTTAACTTTCTAACAAAATGTTAATTGCCAGCAATGTAAAGCACAGCAATTTGACAAGTGTAAATGACAGTCAACGGCTACTTTGATTATTATGATCTGCCCCCGTACCACGACATGCCTTGTACCAAGCAACAGCGATACTGATAACGATGAACACGCAGAACATGCACAACATTAAAAATGTACGAGTATCTAAGAAAATTAATTGTGAAGTTATTTTTCATCACACTTGCTCGTAAATAGTGTCCTAACATGCTAGAAAAATCGACCGTAAATCCAAAATAATACCCGCGGGCCTTTTTTTACCATTACGCCCTATCGTGCGTAATAGCTTTTTTTTTTAATATTATACGTGTATTCAAACTATCACAATACGTCAGGACCCCAATTCTTGTGCCATTAGATATGAAGTGTCATTCGAGATGAAATGTCAGTTGCATACAATTTCCTAAAAATCTCGCATATAAACTATTGATCTCGACTGTCACTAGAATCGGACTCCAAACACGTTTGACATTATCTGTGGTAAGTCACAGACAATGATGTAGTCTGCCGCTAATAAGTTAAAAATATGATCTTTTGTCTGATTTTATTTCATTTCCTCGCAATTGTGATGAAAAACATTGTATGTTACACGGCTGGTAAAGGAAATACAAAGCTCGAGTCATTAAAGCCCTCAGCCTTCGGCTTCGGGCTTCAAACAGACTCTCGTTTGTAATTCTTTCTTTACCACCCTTAATACACAATGTACTATTAATTATTTTTCAATTGATGATACTTGCAAACAGTAACATATATATCAATGTGCAAACAATTGCTAAAGCAACATATTATTGGCAGTTTTAATAAACGCCCGCATGCCGGTAACACACTGTATATGTATGTATGTTATTTCTTGGCGCCTTAGAATGGGAAATTGCGAGTGGAACCATTTTGATGAATCTCTTGTCAATCGATTTGTCTTGATCTTGTGAGTGTCACTAAAGATATGACAATAATCAAATTTCAATATGGTGGCAACCAGACGCCATATTGTAAAACAGCAAAAAAAGTCGACGAGCTATGACAAGTGGCGTATCATTAAATAGGTATTTAAAAATCATCTTTAGGTTTCATTCACCACTTTTCATTTTTATTGACCATTTAGCATTTATTACGATTTAAACTTGTCAAATTGTTTTGTTAAATTATAAGTAGTGTATAACCATGTTCAATTTCCTTCAGGTACCACGGCACTAGCACAATACCGGTACAATTTATACAAGTACCAATATGAACCCAGGCACCAGCAAACCAGCCATGGAAGGGACGGCCGAGGCCGGGCCAAGAGTAGAGACGGACATGACGACAGCCAGGGAAACGTCGGAGTGTACCAAGCTGAAGTACCTATCTTAGTCGAGGGCGATGGCGCCGATGGTGCCATCCTGGGGGAAGTGGGGGGGATTGTCGGAGTCGGTGTTGCCATGGCTGAAGCGCAGGCGTCGGGTGACGTCGTTGACAACCAGGGAGGCGGCGGCGCTGCTGGGAGCGTCGACGGCGGCGGGGGGTACGTCGGGGACTTCGGCTTCATCAACGAAGGCGTAGTGGGGGGGAAGATCAAACTTCATGGACTCAGCAACATAGGTGGAATTAGTGGAGGCGTGAACGGTGGTGTTAATGGAGGTGGTGGAGTTAACGGAGCTTTTAGTGGAAGTAATGATGGTATGAACGGAGATTTTAGTGGAGCTATAAATGGAGGCGGTGGAATTGGTGGTGGAGGTGATATTGGCGGCGGCGGCGGTATAGGCGGCGGTGGTGGTATTGGCGGCGGCGGTGGTATTGGCGGCAGTGGTGGTATTGGCGGTGGCGGCGGTATTGGTGGCGGTGGTGTTATTGGTGGCGGCGGCAGTATTGGTGGCGGTGGTGTTATTGGCGGAGGCGGTGGTATTGGTGGCGGTGGTGTTATTGGCGGAGGCGGCAGTATTGGTGGCGGTGGTGTTATTGGCGGAGGCGGTGGTATTGGCGGCGGTGGTGTTATTGGCGGAGGCGGTGGTACTGGTGGCAGTGGTGGTATTTGGGGAGGTGGTGGTGTTAATGGAGTCGGTAATATTGGTGATGGCGGTGGCATGAGCGGCGGCGGTGGTATTTGGGGAGGCCGTGGTATTCATGCACGCCCAGGTATAGGGGTAGGAAGTGGTATCGTCGGCGGTGGTGGTACTTGGGGAGGTGGTGGTATTAATAGGCGCCCTGGTATAGGTGGAGTAGGTGGTATTAGCGGTGGTAGTGGTGGCGGTGGTATTTGGGGAGGTAGTGGTTACAATAGAGGTTGTGGTATTGTTGGTTATAATGGAGGCGGTGGTGGTATTGGTGGAGGAGGTGGTAATTGGGGAGGTCGTGATATTAACGGACGTCCTGTTATAGGTGGAGGAGGTGGTATTTGGGGAGGGCGTGATATTAACGGACGTCCTGTTATAGGTGGAGGAGGTGGTTTTAACGGCGGTGGTGGTGTTGGTGGTGGCGGTAGTATCTGGGGAGGTGGTGGTTATAATAGAGGCCGTGGTATTGTTGGTTCTAATGGAGGCGGCGGTGTTGTTGGTTATAATGGAGGCGGCGGTGTTGGTGGAGAAGGTGGTATGTGGGGAGGTGGTGGTAATAATGGAGGCGGTGGTGTTGGTGGAGAAGGTGGTATGTGGGGAGGTGGTGGTAATAATGGAGGCGGTGGTGTTGGTGGAGGCGGTGGTGTTGGTGGAGGCGGTGGTGTTGGTGAAGGCGGTGGAGGATGTGGTGGTAGTCGTGGAATTACTTGCCCACCCTGTGCTTCTGGGGTTGGAGGTATAAGTGGAGGTGGCGGTGGTATGAACGGAGGTGCTAGTGGTGCTATTAGTGGAGGTGGTGTTATGAACGGAGGTGTTAATGGAGCTATTAGTGGAGGTGTTGGTGGAGAAGGTGGTATAAACGGAGGTGTTAGTGGAGCTATTAGTGGAGGTGGTGGTGGAGGCGGTGGTATAAACGGAGGTGTTAGTGGAGCTATTAGTGGAGGTGGTGGTGGAGGCGGTGGTATAAATAGAGGTGTTAGTGGAGCTATTAGTGGAGGTGGTGGTGGTATAAACGGAGGTGTTAGTGGAGCTATTAGTGGAGGCGGTGGTATAAATGGAGGTGTTAGTGGAGCTATTAGTGGAGGTGGTGGTGGTATAAACGGAGGTGTTAGTGGAGCTATTAGTGGAGGTGGTGGTGGTATAAACGGAGGTGTTAGTGGAGCTATTAGTGGAGGTGGTGGTGGAGGCGGTGGTATAAATGGAGGTGTTAGTGGAGCTGTTAGTGGAAGTGGTAGTTTTGGCGGAAAAATTGATATTAACGGACGCGCAGCGGGAAGTTTTAAAAGCAATATGCACGACACTGCACACAATAACGAGGATAACTATGACACTGAGGGTGTTGCAATCAAGGAACGCCCCGAAAGATTGAGTTATAGTTATTATGAATTTTAAATTCGTTTGTTCAAGGTTGATTTAAAATAGTAGATTGTGTCACAAGGGAGCAAATAGTAGATTATACACCGAGGGGATAAAGCACAGTTTTATGTCACGGGCGCGATATTGAATCCTGAACGTAACGAAGGACTCCAGATTTAACTCCCGAGCGCAGCGAGGGTGTTACGAGTTAATTCCCGAGCGAAGCGAGGGAATTAAGAAGAGTCCTGAGCGCAGTGAGGGGTTCAAGCGCGCCCAAGACGAAAACAGCTTTATCCCCGAGGAGTGTACTCTACTTTTCTCACCTTTTGCGAGACAATAAAAAAGCGAGTCTACTAAAAACAGCGTTTTATTATAGTAAATTAAAATTAAAAGTGAAAATTGATATTTGATGTTTTCTTCAATTTTGATATATTTATTTAAAACTTTGCAGTTATCACCAATGTATTTTATTGCAGCGTCTTACAATACTCGCGGCTTTTGTTTAATTTCAAATGTGTTCCATTCAGCTTGCCGTGGCCAGCTCGATTTTAGAAAATGTTCGATTTTCAAATTAGGTTGGACGCGGCGGTGGCGGCGGCGCCGCGCCCGGCCTTCGAGTATTAGTTGATCTTTTATTACGAAATTAGACTTTAAGGCCATTGTAATAAGAACTATGAAAAGTGAAAATATTACAACCCAGCGGGTTATAATGAGATTCAGTACAACATTACACCCCGGCTAAAGCCCAGGGCTTTAATGATTTGGTTTGCGTAAGGTTTGCATGATATGTAATTTGGCATTGTCGAGCAGGTGGTGTGAAAAGTACTATTAAATGTATACAAATAGAGACGTGGCATGCCTTGGACATGCATAGAAATTACCATTACATGATGAATAGTACATTGTTGTAGAGGTTAGAAAGTAAGCAATACATGGACGAGTTAGTTCGTTCGAAAGTACGAGTCCATCTATTGCACTTTCGGCCGAGGCTTAACACAGTGCTTTTCACGACTACTGCGATGAAATAAAAATCAATTCTTATACTAAATTTTGCCACATTTCCGAGCAGACGCGTGAAATGTTTATTTTTCATTCAACTGCCTCAGTAAAGCAATTGTTCAATTGTACCCTTTACTAGAGGACGCTCGCGACTTCGTCCGCGTAGATTTAGTTTCCCATTCCCCCTTTACCCCCTATAACCCTAATATAAATAAATAAATAAATAAAATAAATAAATAACCCATTAGGGAATGAATTTTAAAAAATCCCTTCTTAGTGCATACATTAAATTATATACATACATACTTAAAATCACGCCTGTTTCCCAGAGGGGTAGGCAGAGACCACTTCTTTCCATTTGCTACGATCTTGACAAATTTATTTCGCTTCTTCCACATGCATACATCGAGTCATGCGCGCACTTTGGTTTCGGGTAGGTACTTAAGATTCAGCCCTTTTCCAGTTTTTTTCCGATTTGACTCGAAATAGTACACCTAGGGCGGCCCCTTCCGACCCGTCCACTCACTTTCGCTCTGTATATATCTTTCGTCAATCTTCTTTCATCCATCCTGTCCAAATGACCGAACCATCGAAGCAAACCTAGGATATTCAATGAATATTCCGTCAAATTTGCAAGTCCCTAGGTCTAGCTGTTTCGGATTTAAGTGAATCGATCAGCAACCCAGTTTATTCTTTTAAATATATAAAAAGATTTCTCTTGAGAACTAACCAAGTGTTTTAAATTCTCAGATTTCAATGTCATGAATATTATGCAGTCTCATGTTTTTGTTAAAAATATGTTGAATCAAGTCTTGAAATATTCTGAAAATGTATGCTACTAAAATTGAAGTGTGTATTATAAAAGTTATTATACTGTAGTCTTTTATTTATTTCCACCCGACTCGATGTTTGTACAGTATGAGGCGCCCTAGCGACATCTAACGGCAACATGTGTCAACCAACTCGCCAGCGCCACCAGCGTCAGACAGCGGAACTAAAGTGTTCTACAACGCGCTAACGAAGTTTCTACAGTCAGTTGACATATATACAACTTCCAACTTCATCCCATTGGACTTCGGTCCCCAGGCATAACACCTATGAGAGATCTATTGTTCTCTCTTGGTGACCCTGACGTGATTACGTGACGTGGTTATGTTGTAGAGGAGAGAAAGTGAACAATAAATGGACGAGATTCGTAGAGGACTGAAACGAAGCTAAGGGCCCCCTCTTAGAGCAGGTTTTACGTCTATCAATTTCCCTTTTCGATTAGGCAGACATAGTGCTTTTCACCCGACGCCAAAGGAGCAGGTTAATATGTTTTTCAGCCTAGATATATATGTATGCATAATGTACTAGCAACCCGCCCGGGCTTCGCTCCGGTTTATGTGAGTATGATATATAGCCTATAGCCTTGCTCAATAAGTGAGCTATCTAACTCTGAAAGAATTTTTCAAATCGGACCAGTAGTTCCTGAGATTAGCGCGTTCAAGCAAACAAACAAACTCTTCAGCTTTATAATATTAGTATAGATGTATGTTATTTTCCTTCATGGCGCTCTTCTAGGGAAAAGTTACCTTACCTTTCTAGTTACCTTTGTATAATAGTAGATTGTTCACCAAGGGATGAAAGGCACCTATATCACTCGAGCAAAGCGAGAGCTAATATTTCGAGTGTGAAATAAATGGTGACTTTCACCTGAGACACTCTACTTTCCTTTTCGATTATGAGGAAAGTAAAAAAAAAGTTAGTTACGGAAAATATAGCAAAAACACATTATACTCATTATTACGTAGTACAACTAGATAGCTAGGTACTGAAGATCGTATATTGTTTTTCATCACACTTGCTCGTAAATAGTGTCCTAACATGCTAGAAAAATCGACCGTAAATCCAAAATAATACCCGCGGGCCTTTTTAGGGTTCCGTAGTCAAACTAGGAACCCTTATAGTTTCGCCATGTCCGTCCGTCCGTCCGTCCCCAGTCTAGCTCAGAGACTCATAGTACGAGAAAGCTGTAATTTGGCATGAATATACATATTAGTCACGCCAACAAAGTGGTAAAATAAAAATTTGAAAAATATTTTTTTTGAATGCACCTCCCCTACACGTAACGTGGGGATGTCTTTTTTTTTTCTTGCCTACCCCATAGTGTGGGGTGTCGTTGGATAGGTCTTTCAAAAATATTGCGGGTTTATGAAAACAATTTTTCAATTAAGGGATCCGTTTATGAAATATTAAGCTTTAAAGCGCTATTTTTTGTTAGAGTCAAGTGTCCCCCCCCCCCCCCTACAGCCAAAACTACAAATACTAAAAATCTGAAAAAAATCTTCAACGAAAGGGCATACTTATAACGAATTTTAAAGGAAAACTATCACGGCTAAGTAGACAAGATTAGTTCCTGAGATACAGGCGACTAAAGTGTATATACCTATCAAAATCGCCTATGATAACTTTGATAGAATAATTTGTTAACGGGGCGTGCAGGACGCGCGGGGGGAGTCTGTCCAAGTAACAAATCGAGCGACAGCCGCGCTCATAAGCGCGAGCGCCTAGTTGCTGTTCGGACATGCCCCGGAATGCTACCTACAAGTTTGCGATTTGCGATTTGAAAGTTTACAAATAATCGATTAGATTATTGATTTGAGTCGAGTATCGTTTGGAAAACTTAAAATTCTATTAATTGGCCCTTCTTGTTTTTTCAATTTCTATTAATTACTTTATAAAAGATTTAACTTTTATTGTAATTTAAAGTCGGTTTGAAGCAGTTTAGATACCTAACTACCTACATAGGTATACTGATCTCACACTTAAAAGCTTGGCTCTTGTTTGAGATATTATATACGAATTTATAAGAAAAAGAATCATTACTAACAATAAGTAGACTTAATTAGTTCCTGAGATACCTACAGGCGACTAACGGGCTTATACCTACTAAAAATCATCTAAGACAGCGCCAAATAACTAAATAGAAAATTGGTTCATACATGTTGATTTTTGAGATAGTTTTTTGTGTTTGTCGTTACGGCTTCGGAACCCTACACTGAGCATGGTCCGACATGCTCTTGCTCGGTTTTTACCATTACGCCCTATCGTGCGTAATAGCTTTTTTTTTTAATATTATACCTACGTGGACACAATCTGTCACAATACGTCAGGACCCCAATTCTTGTGCCATTCGATATGAAATGTCAGTTGCATACAATTTCCTAGAAATCTCGCATATAAACTATTGATCTCGACTGTCACTAGAATCGGACTCCGAACACGTTTGACATTATCTGTGGTAAGTCACAGACAATGATGTAGTCTGCCGCTAATTAGTTTTTAGTTTTTATTTAGTTTTAATTTTATAGTATTTAGTTTAGTGATAAGTAGGTTTTATAAAGAAGTTAGTTGTTCTGGTAATTAGTTAAAAATATGATCTTTTGTCTATTTTTATTTCATTTCCTCGCAATAGAGTGTTTGACAAGAGTGAAATTAAATTGGTTTTTCATTAACAACAGATAAACAATATATAAATACTAGGAAAACATCAATCTTTTATTTATGTTTGCTATTTAAGATTTTTCAATTCGTAAAATCCCACAATAAGGACGCTGTTTGATTGTGACGTCACAAGATAGTAATCCCTATAAATTCCATAGTAACGGAGCGTTTTTGATGTTTCATAAAAAGAAGTTGATTTGAATTTTGTCAAATACCGTATTGTGATGAAAAACATTGTATGTTACACGGGTGGTAAAGGAAATACAAAGCTCGAGTCATTAAAGCCTCTCGTTTGTAATTCTTTCTTTACCACCCTTAATACACAATGTAGTATTCCCGCTCTTGTATTTGACACAAACTTTTTTTTAGAGCGCCAGATTGCCAGCCTTTTTACCCGACAGCCATGAAGGGTTATTTATTGGGTGCGGTTTTGAGGCGGGTATTTTATTACGAACCGCAAGCAATCAAATAGGAATTAAGTAAAAATAGCGTTCATATGAAAAAATTGGAATTGGAGCTTTATTTTGAAACTTGATAATAAAACTTATAAACGTGAGATTCGGCAGTTTTACCAAAGAGTGGCTCTATAAGATTTTACCATGGCTCGGTACAAATTTGTTTCTCTTTATAGGAAATAAAACTTATTCTTACCGGCTCAAGCCGATTCCGCGTCGATAGGTCTGGGGAGACCCTTAATTAGTTCCTGAGATACAGGTGACTAAAGTGCTTATACCTAATACAATTTTTTTTCACTCTTTTTAAACTTTAAAGCTCAATATCTCAAAAACGACTGAACCGATTCTGATAAAACATGTCTAAGAACACTCCCGACTAATTCATCTTTCAAACAAAAAAACAAAATCTAAATCGTTCGGGAGCTACGATGCCACAGACATACAGACACGTCAAACTTATAACACCCGTCGTGGCCATTTGCAACGTTAAAAGATGGCGGATGTGTAATTTGTTTTAGTTTTATTTTTTTGTGTATTTAGGTGTTCAAAGTTCTTTTCTGATAGTGATTTGTACTTTTTATGCCATTGTGTTGCACATGTGATTGAAAACTTGGACTTATTTCGCGTATCTGGCATCTTTCTTCTCGTTACAAGTGGACTCGAAGTGGTACATAGGTTAAAACTATCTTGACCTCTGTCCTACAAACTACCGAACAACGTTGCTCCCAATTTTCCCAGAGAAGATTGGATTGTATTTAATTGCTATATTGATTTATACTTATTTATACACTTGACACTGGCGAAATCACTAATTCGTGGAAACGCCATAGCCCGGCGGTAGTAGCTGTTGAAGTCGCCGCGGGGCAAAAAAAAAAAAAAAAAAAACACCCGTCGTTTATGCGTCGCGGGTTAAAAATCATCTAAGACAGCACCAAATAACTTTAATTAGAAAATTAGTTCCGTCATGTGGCTTTTTGAGATACCTATTTTTGTGGTGTCGTAACGGCTTCGGAACCCTACACTGAGCATGGTCCGACATGCTCTTGCCCAGCTTTTTTAGGGTTCCGTAGTCAAACTAGGAACCCTTATAGTTTCGCCATGTCCGTCCGTCCGTCCGTCCGTCCGTCCGTCCCCAGTCTAGCTCAGAGACTCATAGTAAGGTAAGAGTACGGAATTACGGAGTATTAAGGCATTTTTGACTTTGTAAGCTATTTCCAGTAAAACCTGAAATCTCAGCTAGTTGAAATTGGTTTATTAGTAAAGATTGGCTTTCAGAGTATAGAATGTTATATAAAAATTATATATTAAACTGTGTTTTGTATAATTAATAGTCATTTTTATGAACCTTTTAAATGTCCGTTATTACGGATTAAAAATAGTCTCTGTCGGTTATTCCGTAAATGCGTGCATGTAAATCCGGTAAATTAAGTAATTGCCCCTTTTCTCCCAAATTTAAGAAATAGGGAATATAAATTAAATAAGACGTGATCAGAAATGAAATAACATTAAGTACATGTTTGACAAAAAGATTTATTTTTATTTTAAGAGGAGACGGGGGTGAGGAGATCCCGTCTAGACAATTTTAGAATAAAATTAAAATGCGTATACTTATTTGAAAATCAGTGGGGCTGGACAAGTTGCCATCGAATACAAACGTTAGCGTTAGGTGATCACTGTTGATTTGCGTTGTCATAGAAACATTAATGGAATTGACGTAAGTCACGTGATATATAACTCGACATGCGCTGTCAAAAATTAAAAATTAAAAATGAGTACACGTGTCTTACGTTAATTCCATACACATTTCTATGATAACGCAAATCAACAGTGGTCACCTAATGCTAGCGTTTGCATTCGATGGCAACTGGTCTAGCCCCACAGATTGTATGATGTATAGCCCTTTCCATAAGCCTATTTATCTATGTAAGTATGAGGTCAATAGTTAACAACTAAGAATTTTCATTCTCATTTAGAGTTAGAGTAGAAAAGCCGATTTGGTTGAAAACATTCCAATTTACCCCAGTCTCCCCTAATTTTGTGGGGACAAAATTAGGAATGATATCTTCTTAGTGGTCTCCAGTGGAGACGAATAGGAAAAATCTGATTCTGAATCTGAACCTAAATTTGTCCCCATTGGCGACTGATTTAGATTCTTTAGGGACTAATGGGCCCTAAAACCAGAGTGTCCCCAATTTCCCCTAAGTGTACGGTCATAAAACTCGTGTTATATATTTTAACTAAATATAACTCGGAAAAACTGAATAATCATTTGAAAATATAAGCACAACTACGCAATTATTTTAACGCAATTAGAAGCACAGCCAAAAACATTGTTGGCAATTGCGGAAGTCAGAAAAGCAGATGTTTTTAAGAAGTACGTCTTTTCCACGTTCTGAAACTACTTAAAATCTATAGTAATCTATTCAGATTAGTAGATGGACCATTAAGTATATTAAAACATTGGACTTTAGCAATATAATTCAGCTATTTAGCATGTGCAATTCTTGTCGAAACTTTTTACGAAGTAGGCAAAATTGATTACTTTAGACACCGTTTTTCATAACAATGGTCCACAAAATCGTAAAACGTAATTTCATCATATGAAAGTATGCCAAACATCACGCTCGTAACGGCAAAGTTTGTTTGACTCTCTTATCTGAATTCCCGGTAAAACACAAAAATAAAATCCCTTTACTTTCTTTACGCTTTTCGGGACGAGGTTGATTTTTGATGTATGTAATTGCGGCAATCAGTAAATCGACCGTAATTTACTAAATACTCACTGAATTTTCATGAAAATTTATTTACTCAGTTTGTTATGAAATTCTACACAATTATTGAAACAATTTATAATGAAAATGCTTACCCATTACTTGTAAAATCCTTAATAAAATCCGTTGCTTCACTTACGCACACGCGTCTACTTCCTATCGTCTCGACGGTTTTGACGCGGACTGACCAAAACAGATTACGTAATAACATACTATATGTTCACAGTTCGTTGACCTCTTGTTCATTTGACGCAATATTGTCCACACTTGTTATGTATATTTTTTTTTTTTGGAAATACTTGATAATTTTCTTATTTTTGGGCCTTAAGCGAAAAATTCCGGAATTCCGTACCTTTACGGAATTCCGTACCGTTACCTTACTAGAAAGCTGTAATTTGGCTTGAATGTACATATTAGTCACGCCAAAAAAGTGGTAAAATAAAATTTTGAAAAATATTTTTTTTTAATGCACCTCCCCTACACGTAACGTGGGGATGTCTTTTTTTTTTCTTGCCTACCCCATAGTGTGGGGTGTCGTTGGATAGGTCTTTCAAAAATATTGCGGGTTTATGAAAACAATTTTTCGATTAAGGGATCCGTTTATGAAATATTAAGCTTTAAAGCGCTATTTTTTGTTAGAGTCAAGTGTCCCCCCCCCCCCTACAGCCAAAACTACAAGTACTAAAAATCTGAAAAAAATCTTCAACGAAAGCGCATATAACGAATTTTAAAGGAAAACTATCACGGCTAAGTAGACATGATTAGTTCCTGAGATACAGGCGATGAACGGGTTTATACCTACTAAAAATCATCTAAGACAGCGCCAAATAACTTTAAATAGAAAATTGTTTCATACATGTTGATTTTTGAGATAGTTTTTTGTGTTTGTCGTTACGGCTTCGGAACCCTACACTGAGCATGGTCCGACATGCTCTTGCCCGGTTTTATATAAGTAATATTTATAAAAAAAAAATTTTTTTACAAAAATTTAAGCCTGCGCCGAGCGTACACCGGATGTACAGTGGCACCCTCATTTCATTACATTTATTGTGTTTTCTAATAAAATAAAGTATTTTCTTGAAATTGGATGGTAAGTTTTTGTACTACAAATGAAAACACAACTTAAAGGGTTATATCACATAGTTTAATAACAATAGGGTACTTGACAAGAGTGAAATTAAATTGGTTTTTCATTAACAACAAATAAATAAATATTATAAAAATACTAGGAAAACATCAATCTTTTATTTATGTTTGCTATTTTAAGATTTTTAAGTTCATAAAATCCAACAATAAGGACGCTGTTTGATTGTGACGTCACAAGATAGTAATCCCTATAAATTCCATAAGTAACGGAGCGTTTTTGATGGTTCATAAAAAGAAGCTGATTTGACTGTTGTCAAATACCGTATTCACCTTCGAGTTATCAACTTATAGCCACGTTTTCCCGTTAAGCTGACCACTCAAAGGGTAATTGTTATTAAAGTTTTTAACGTATTCCATAAATTGTGTTTTTACTTACACTACAAAAACATATCGTCTGGAAAGCTACATTCACCCTGAGTGGCTATGTTTTAATTTTCTACGTGGAGGGAGTCGCGCGCAACAGCTGGAGTAATTTTGTATAGAACGCCGCTTTTTCCTCGCATTCAAAGTGAAAAAAGTGTTAAACACGATACTAAACAACCATAATGACACTCGAACTGTAGCCACCCGCGCTCAAAGACTTGTTTTAGTCCCTTGTTGAACAATCTACTATCAATTACTCAAATTATCATTTTCTATTTCTATTAAATAGTTCATTTTTTTGTCATTATAATGAACTAGAGGATGGCCGCGACTTCGTACGCGCATTATTAGTTCCCCGTACCTCCCCTATTTCTTCCAGTTCGGGTTGAATTTCTAAAAATCCTTTCTTAGTGCTCACTTACATCATGACAGGAACCCCTGTACCAAATTTAAATTTTCTAGGTACATAGTTTTGGTTGTACGTTGATTTATAATTCAGTGAGTTAGGTTTGCCTTTTATACTCGTACATATAGGTTAGGAAAAAATTGGGAATACTAGAGAACAAGAGTTAGTCTCAGGGCTCAAAATGGAATTAGTGGCAATACATTAGTCTACCCGTGTGGTTGCCGGATTAGAATAGTGCCACTCCATATCTTCCCGTGGATGTCGTAAGAGACGGCTAAGGGAATAAAGGCGTATAGTACTGTTAGGCGATGGGCTTGCAACCTGTCACTAATACACTGGTAAATATCTTAGCCTAAGTGTGCAAAATGTGGTTACAGAATTATCAACAAGTTTTTAGAGTTGTTGGTAATTCTGTAGCTCTGCCTACCCCACTCTGGGAATAAAGGTGAGAGTTTATGTATGTATGTGTATGTACATTAGTCTAATTGTTAACTATCTAGTGCCAAACTGGCACATTTTTAGACATCTATACTTGTGGCGGCACATAAGAACCTGGCATATTTTTTACTCGGTATTTGTTTGAGGCAAGAGACAATTTATTTTCAATGCAATATAAATGAATACGATCAAGGTCTTACTGTAGTTTCGCACAATCATCATAGATTTTATAATTCCTCTAAAATTTTACGTCATCTTTATACATTAAAAAGATGATTTACTCGTACTTAAAACAAAATATTGTCATTAATAAATATTGTAATGACCCCATAATGGACCCTTGAGCCACGCCGGAAGTTACAACCAATTCTTTGGATATGTAACCATTAAAAATTACTATTGCCTGAGTGCTATTTATAAGGTAAAATGAAACCATTTGAGTAAGTCACGCTTTATTCCGTTATAGGCGAGTTATTTAAGCAGCAGCGAATGGTCTACCTTATCGAAAGCCTTCTGGAAGTCTGTATCGCATCTATTTGGACGCGATTATCCAGACTCTCAAAAAGGTAGTTCGAAAAGATCGTTAAATTCGTTACATTTGACCGCAATTTCGTATGATTGTATTACAAACCCTGAAAAAATAAATAAAAAAAATGGCAATGTGTGAGTTGGGCTTACGTTGAATCGATTCGAAATCGAATTCAAATCGGAATACCTGCACCCTTACCATGAGTTACAATTATCGTAATTGCTAACGAGTCGAATGCTGTGTCCCTCGCAGGCCCTGCAGTATTCTTAAAGGGTGCAAAGGACAGAGCATTTGACTCGCTAGCGAATACAGTAAGTAATTGTAGCTCATGGTAAGGGTACGAAAGCCAGTCTGACTCGCACTTGACCGATTTAAAAATAAAAACTTTTATTTTCATGACATCACAAAAAAGACCACGTGTATGCTCATTGCTATTAAAAAACTAATCGTTTTAAACTTAACAAATTGAACATGGAATTCACTAACAATTAAATGGATGATTAAATAATATAAGCCTTAATTATTTAAAGAAAATCGATCGATCGATCGATCTCGATGTATGAATGTGGAAGAAGCGAAAGAAATTTGTCAAGATCGTAGCAAGTGGAAAGAAGTGGTCTCTGCCTACCCCTCTGGGAAACAGGTGTGATTTAATGTATGTATGTATGTAATTATTTAAAGTGTTTCCAATAATAGTCTATTAGAATTAAACACAGGTCTTAATTGGGTAGAACGAATCGGGACACTAATCGTGTATATGCTAAGTAATACATGTTCCAAGTTGGAGAATAAATTGAATGACGCTACATTATTTGTGTTCTCAGGCGATTCAGTTTATTTGTCTTCTTCGAGCCGCAGACGCCGGTTGAGGACTCCAACATGATGCTGCGAGGAACCTTGTTCGTGCTGTTCGTAATTACAAGTACGTTTTTTTCTTTAGCTTGTATTTGTGGCCCACTGGAGGGCACCGGCCTCTGTTCTTAAAAGCTTTTGTTTAACTTGCAATGTATGTAAGGTTCAAATCTTCCAAGTTGAATTTGACCCTTCCTGGTTTCTGATGAAGCTGAAAGCATACGCCTTTAGTTCTGATGACAATACAATAATATAGCACCATCGAGCTGGTCTGATGATGGAGACTCAGGGTGGCGATAGGAACTCCTAAATTACACATGATAAACCCGTCGTGTTAGAATCGTCTTGACAAGTACTGTGGGCAATGAAAGCTTGTCCCAAAAATGAAATTTTTGACAGAAACTTATTGTGTCGATTCTTCCTTACTGATGGCACTCCCGAAAGTCACTTTGTCATCCCGCCCCCTTCTTTTCGGTCTGCCTCTGCTCCGAATAATAAGATATTTGAACCTAAGCTGCTTTTTAACTGATCAATTTGGGAACCATTTATAAACACTACGACTATGAAATGTATAAATTAAACCCGGACCATGTCGGACCATGCTCAGTGTGGGGTTCCGAAGCCGTCCACAAACCTGAAAAGTACAGCCACGAGATTTAATTTTTGGGACAAGCTTTTGTGGCCGACTGTATTTTTTTTGCACTATCGTTATCTATTTGCCAAGGCAATTTTAACAAGCCCTAACACGATGAGTTTATCATGTGTAATTTAGGAGTTCCTATGGCCACCCTGAGTCTTCATCATCAGACCAGCTTGATGGGACTATATTGTTGTACTGTCATTAGAACTAAAGGCGTATGCTTTCAGCTTCATCGGAACCCGGGACGTGGGTCAAATTTAACTTGCAAAATTTGACCCTTACATACAGACATATATGTATATATAGATTGCAAGTTAAATAAAAGCTTTTTCACACCACCTGCTCGACAATGCCAAATTACATATCATACGCAAACCAAATCATTAAAGCCCTTTGCTTTTGCCGGGGTGTAATGTTGTACTGAATCTCATTATAACCCGCTGGGTTGTAATATTTTCACTTTTCATAGTTCTTATTACAATGGCCTTAAAGTCTAATTTCGTAATAAAAGATCAACTAATACTCGAAGGACGGGCGCGGCGCCGCCGCCACCGCCGCCGCGTCCAATCTAATTTGAAAATCGAACATTTTCTAAAATCGAGCTGGCCACGGCAAGCTGAATGGAACACATTTGAAATTAAACAAAAGCCGCGAGTATTGTAAGACGCTGCAATAAAATACATTGGTGATAACTGCAAAGTTTTAAATAAATATATCAAAATTGAAGAAAACATCAAATATCAATTTTCACTTTTAATTTTAATTTACTATAATAAAACGCTGTTTTTAGTAGACTCGCTTTTTTATTGTCTCGCAAAAGGTGAGAAAAGTAGAGTACACTCCTCGGGATAAAGCTGTTTTCGTCTTGGGCGCGCTTGAACCCCTCACTGCGCTCAGGACTCTTCTTAATTCCCTCGCTTCGCTCGGGAATTAACTCGTAACACCCTCGCTGCGCTCGGGAGTTAAATCTGGAGTCCTTCGTTACATTCAGGATTCAATATCGCGCCCGTGACATAAAACTGTGCTTTATCCCCTCGGTGTATAATCTACTATAAATAGATAAAATTAAATAACAAAATACAGTCATGAAATGTTTGTGTACTTATGTCGTATTTTAGGTACATGTTGCCCCTCCTGTACCGAATTCAGCATTCCGAGTCTGGTTCAATCCTAGGAAGAAACCAGAATTCAGGTTCTCATTACGCCTGTTTTTTACCTCCAACGCAAAATGGGGTTAAGGAAATAGAAAACACAAAGACCACCATCAACAACGCAAAAAATAACTAATTTTCAAATGGTAATAGGTCAGTCAAACTGAAGTCGGCATTTGGTTTAAAATATTGTAGGACACTGACTTCAGTTTGATAATTTATTACCATTTGCTATTGGTATCTGCGCCTTCCTGTATGTCCTTCAGAACTACATCTTTCCACCGTGTTTTGGGTCTTCCCCTGGATCTACGACCAGAGATAGAAGGATGTAATGGCAAGTTCCCAACGTAGTCAGGCCTCCTCTTCTTGAATTGCATATATTCTTCTTGGTTTATTATTATTAGGGCAGTTGAGATGGGCCTTGTGTGCCACTTCGACCATTGCTGATCTTTTGAGACAGCCCTTTGTTTAGAGTTCACCGCAAAGGCCCGTTGCGTCCAGGAATTTCCAGATGCTTTGGGCAGTGAGGACTTGTGTCTCTTCTTGGTTGCGGCCCACGTCTCACTACCATACATAAGGACTGATCGTATGACGGTCTTGTTAATCAAATTTTTGAGTTTGACCGGCATCCTTTTGTTCCATTCAACACCAGTTACTTCTCGCCACTTAAGACACGCTGCGGCTATTTGGAGTTGAATGTTGCATTCCATGTTTGCAGAATTATGTACAATACTGCCTAAGTACCTGTATTGACCTGTATTGATCGCACGCGGTGACTAGTTGCCTGTCGAATAGGATCATGTGGTAATCGCGTGGATACACTGGGTTAGGGACATAAATGAGTTTTTGCAAGACAACACAAGGCCACCGTAACTCTGCTCGGCTTTAGGTGCATGTCGCCACGTTGTCAGCATAGATGAAAGTCCACATTGCCGAAGTTTCACCCACGCCTTATTATCCTCACCCACGGAAATGATATAATACCATGTAAGCATATTTATTAAATAAACAAAACATATTTATTACGATGTATCTCCAACAGGTACCATGGGCCGCTCACATCACCACTCGTCGGTCCGGCACGGCTCGAGACACGGCGCCTCCGCCTATAGGGCCCGCCGACCCGAAAGATTCAGCTTTTACGGAAACATGGGCGAATACGAAAGCATAACTGGAGGCGGCATCCTTGTTCAACCAACTGGAGAAAGCCGTGGTGGCAAAAGGACTCATATTGGCAGTTATAATGGTATGGGAGGAGGTATGGGTGGAGGTGGCGGTTTTGGTGCAGGCGGCGGTATTGGTGCAGGCGCCGGTATTGGTGCAGGCGCCGGTATTGGTGCAGGCGCCGGTATTGGTGCAGGCGCCGGTATTGGTGCAGGCGCCGGTATTGGTGCAGGAGCCGAGATGGGTGGAGGCATTTATGGAGGAGGAGGCATTGGTGCAGGGGGCGGTATTGGTGCAGGCGGCGGTATTGGTGCAGGTGGTGGTATTGGTGCAGGCGCCGGTATTGGTGCAGGCGCCGGTATTGGTGCAGGTGGTGGTATTGGTGCAGGTGGTGGTATTGGTGCAGGCGCCGGTATTGGTGCAGGTGGTGGTATTGGTGCAGGCGCCGGTATTGGTGCAGGCGCCGGTATTGGTGCAGGCGCCGGTATTGGTGCAGGCGCCGGTATTGGTGCAGGCGCCGGTATTGGTGCAGGAGCCGGGATGGGCGGAGGCATTTATGGAGGAGGAGGCATTGGTGCAGGGGGCGGTATTGGTGCAGGCGGCGGTATTGGTGCAGGCGGAGGAATTTATGGAGGAGGAGGTATTGGTGCAGGCGGCGGAATGGGCGGAGGCATTTATGGAGGAGGCGGTATTGGTGCAGGGGGCGGTATTGGTGCCGGTGGCGGTATTGGTGCAGGTGGTGGTATTGGTGCAGGCGGCGGTATTGGTGCAGGTGGCGGTATTGGTGCAGGCGGCGGGATGGGCGGAGGCATTTATGGAGGAGGAGGTGTAGGTGGAGGTGCAGGTTTTGGTGCAGGCGGCGGTATTGGTGCAGGCGGCGGTATTGGTGCAGGCGGAGGCATTGGTGGTGGTGGTTACATTGCCAGAGATGGCAGCCTTCACAGATACGTCAATGTTCACAGAAGTGCAAATATCTTCAGATATGGTAATGGCGAAAATAGTGTTGATGAAGGCGGTATCAGTAGAAGTGCTGGTTTTGGTGGAGGTGGAAGCGCTGGAATTGCTGGAAGTGCTGGAATTGGAGGAGGAGTTTATGGAGATGCAGGTATTAGTGGAAGCGCTGGTCTTGGAGGAAACATATATGGAGGCGCTGGTCTTAACGGAGCTGTCAATGGAAATGCAGGAATTAATGGAGGCGTTTATGGAAATGAGGGTGTGGCTGGAAATGCGGGAATGGGTGGAGGCGTTTATGGAAATGGGGGTGTAGCTGGAAATGCGGGAATGGGTGGAGGCGTTTATGGGAATGGGGGTATCAATGGGAATGCGGGAATTACTGGAGGCGTTTATGGAAATGGAGGTATTGCTGGAAATGCTGGTTTTGGTGGACAAGTTGGTGGAAGCGCTGGTATTGCTGGACAGATTGCTGGGAGCGCTGGTATTGGTGGAATAGTTGGCGGAGGCGCTGGTATAGGTGGATGTGGTTACGGTAATTACATTGGCAGAGAAGGGAGTCATCACGGATATAGGACCGCAAATATTGCTAGAATGAGTACTGGCGGAAATGCTGGTGTTGATGGAAACGCTGGAATAGGTGGAGAAATTGTTGGAGGCTTAGGTGGAGGTGCTGGCGTTGGTGGAGGAATTAATGGGGGCGCTGGAGTTGGTGGGGGTATTAATGGGGGTGCTGGAGTTGGTGGAGGTTTAAGTGGTGGTGCTGAAATTGGTGGAGAAATAGGTGGACACATTGGAGCTAGTGGTAGCATTGGTGGAAGCGCTGGGATTAGTGGAGGCTTTGGTGGAAGCGCTGGAATTGGTGGAGGCTTAGGTGGAAGCGCTGGAATTGGTGGAGGCATTAATGGGGGTGCTGGAGTTGGTGGAGGTGTTAATGGGGGTGCTGGAGTTGGTGGAGGTGTTAATGGGGGTGTTGGAGTTGGTGGAGAAATACATGGTGGTGCTGAAGTTAGTGGAGGCATAGGTGGACCCATTGGAGCTGGTGGAAGCATTGGTGGGAGTGCTGGTCTTGGTGGAAACTTAGGCGGTGGCGGCGGTATTAATGGAAACGCTTATCCGTATATGTACGGAGGATACTATGGCCAAGGCGGATATAAAAAATACATCGTCAGAGATAATGATAATTCCGAGAACGTTGGTGTTCACAACAATGCTAATATTGCTAGATATGGTGGTGGCGGATATGGTGGTGGCGGATTTGGTGGAAACGCATATGGAGGCGCTGGTATCGGTGCGGGTATTGGAGCAAATGCTGGTATTGGTGCAAGCATTGGTGCGAGCGCCGGTCTTGGAGGAAACGCATATGGAGGCGGTGGTTTTGGCGGAGGTGCAGGTGGAGGTGAGGCCTTTGGAGCGGGTGGAGCTGGAGGCTTCGGAGCGGGTGGTGGTGTTGGTGGACAAATTGGTGCAAGTGGTGGAATTGGTGCAAGCATTGGTGCAAGTGCTGGAATTGGTGCAAACGCTTACGGAGGAGCTGGTCTGGGTGGAAACGCCTACGGAGGAGGTTACATGGGCAGAGATGGTAACGAAAATATTGATGAAATTGATAATAATGACGAGCATGTTGGTAGAAATAACAATGGACGCAGTAATGACCAAGAACATGCAGAACGCCAAGGCAGAGCGCATTATGGGCATCAGGAGTAATGCAACATTTCAAAGCTCACGCTTCCATTAAATTTTTGGTTAAATTTTAACGTCTACAACGGCCTTTGGTCTTACAAATCTCACGACATGCTTTAACGCTGTCATAATAGACACTAATTTGAATGTCATTTATTCTTTGTTCAGAAAATGTTGTCACCATATTTAATAAGCGTTTACAACAAAAATTTCAATTGTGAAAATTTAAATGTAAGAGAATTTAATCGCAATTTATTAAAATTAATACAAAAACACTAGAGGGCAATAAAAATCTTATAACTACATTGATAAATGTACAAAATTAATAAATGATTTTCATGCAGTCTTCGGAGTCATCAAGTTGTAAATTTTACGAATGTTTCTTGTTTAATATTTCATTGAATTTAAACTAAACTTTGGTGGTTCTTATTGAATAACACAGAAAATTGTGAAACAAAATTCTAGATTTTATTAAAGCAAATCATATTAATAAAAAAAATAACTTTATTTATGCTTCCCTATCCTAGCCAGACGGCAGACAACCACAGTTTCTGCAAGATGACCTTGGTAGAAAAACAGTGGTTTTAAGTCATGTAGCAAGTGGATGAAACTAAATTCGGCATAACCTTCAAACGCCCATAGTAGACAAGCGTGCTCTGCCAACCAATGGCAGAAGCAGTGGTTTTAAATTATCTAGCCGCTTGTTGGAAACCACTCGAAGGACAGTCGCGCAGCCGCACCACTGTCCACTCGTCGGGCGTTCTGTAAGAGTTTCACGCAAGTTAGCCCAGCACAAGCGCTTCAAACACACTGAAGTTCTGGGCTTGTTGTAAACCACCTCGCTTCTACCAAGGTCATCTTGCAGAAACTGTGGTAGTCTGCTTTTTGAACTCCGATGCAAACTGAGATGAGGGGGGAGGAGGGTTATAGGTTAGCGTGTATATCCGACGAATGTTTCATCTGACCTAGCTGATTCTCTAGTTAGAGTAATTTTCTAATGAAAAAACCGGACAAGTGTGATTCGGACTCGCTCGCCGAGGGTTCTGCACATGACACAGTTAGAGAGAAAAAAGTCAGAGAGAAATGTTGAATAAAAGATTAGAAGATGTAGTGACTAAGATTGAAAAGGGTATGCTTCCATGGTTCGAGTATACAGATCGAAAGTGAGTGGACAGGTTGGAAGGGGCCGCCCTAGGCGTACTTTTTCGAGTCAAATCGGAGAAATACTGGAAAAGGCCCGAATCTTAAGTACCCGAAACCGACGTGCGTGCATGACTCGATGTATGAATGTGGAAGAAGCGAAAGAAATTTGTCAAGATCGTAGCAAATGGAAAGTAGTGGTCTCTGCCTACCCCTCTGGGAAACAGGCGTGATTTAATGTATGTATGTATGTACGCAGTTAATTCAATTCAAAATTTGACCGCCGTTCCTTGCATAAAGACCCTGTTTTTTTGTGAATTAATTATAAAGGTATACTTTTCAGATTTTTTCCTATACTTTTAGTACTTATAAAAAGATTCATAGATCTAGGTCAATGGATATCCTATAAATTTTGATTTCTTGACAATGTCAAAAAATACGTGACGGCAAAAAGACCGTATCTTTTATTGCTTAGAAGATGGATTTTTTCACCACTTCAAGGGACTGTAGACCAGAGTTTAAAGTTTTAATTTAATGAACCCGCTCGTATTACATCAATTCATGCAATGATCTGATCGGTTTTTCACTCGCCACTGCTTCTGCACCAGCTATCCTGGAATGTGCAGCTGTGGGACGACGGCAAGCAGCACGGAGCTGCATTGGTGCCGTGGAAACTAGGTACGGCACTGGTGTGGAACGCGACCTGTATTGACATATTCACCCTTTCTCGCATCTAGTCGATCCGAAACCTGGCCGGTGCAGCGGCGGATCAGGCCCAACCACTCAAATGCCGCAAATATTCATCTTTACAAAATAAGTTTCGGTCAAAAAAAAATTTTTTGGAACAAAACAATTTTAACAAGCCCTAACACGACGGGTTTATCATGTACTAGCGACCCGCCCTCTCTTCGCTTCGGTTTAGATTTTTCATACAAAAGGATTTTCCCGCTAATTCACGTTCCCAAGGGAATTTCGGGAATTCCTTTCTTAGTGCACCTCTACGGTACCTAAGCTACGTCCCTTCCAAATTTCAAGTGCCTACGTTTAGCCGTTTAGGCTGTGCGTTGATATGTCAGTCAGTCAGTCAGTTTCAACTTTTATATATTTAGATAATTTAAGACTTCCTATGGCCACCCGGAGTCTCCATCATCAGACTAGCTCGATGGTACTTTATTATTGTATTGTCATCAGGCCTAGGTATGAAAATTTTCAGGTTCATCGGAAACCGGGAAGTGGGACAAATTTAACTTGCAAGATTTGACCCTTACATACATACGTACAGTCAACAGCATAAATATTTATGTATTCAATTTTGTATGGAGTCCATAAGTTTTAAGGCACTGTCATCCAAGTTCATAGAGGCTGGCTATTAATAGAGGCAATGCAAGCAATCTTACAGAGAGCATGCCGCGGGTGGGCATCTTAGGGTCATTCCTTTTATAATTCTGGATTGATTATTATTATTTATGTAGCTTAGTTTTCTTTCCGTGTGGTAGCCGGATTAGAATAGTGCCACTCCGTATCTTTCCGTGGATGTCGTAAAAGCCGACTAAGGTAATAAAGGCGTGTAGTACCTACTGTTAGGCGATGGGCTTGCAACCTGTCACTAATACGCTGGTAAACATCTTCGCCTAAGTGAGCAAAATGTGGTTACAGAATTATCAATAAGTTTTTATAGTTGTTGGAAATTCTGTAGCTCTGCCTACCCCACTCTGGGAATAAAGGCGTCAGTTTATGTGTGTGTATGTATGTGTAGTTTTCTTTTTAGGGATCCGTAGCCAAAATGACAAAAACAGAACCCTTATAGCTGCGTCATGTCCATCCGTCCGTCTGTATGTCACAGGCATTTTACTCGAAAACTATAAGAGGTACATTGATGAAATTTGGAGTACGAGTATAGGTGTTAATAGACGCCACTACTTAAAAAAATTAAAGTGTAATAAATAGCTACCTGATTAATCAACAATCGATTAGATAACACTCAGCATAGGATGTGAACGCTCAACCACGACTATATATATTTGCTTATTTAATTACGTTTTAAATACATGGATACGCATCGACAAGTAGCCGCTTATATTTTGATTTTAAAAAGGCTTTGGACCTAGTTGATAACGACGTCTTACTGATGAAGTTCTCGCCCTCGATGTTCTCTTCTGAACTCCTGACGTTTTTCACAAGTTATCTAAGAAATCGCAGGCAGTAATTGTAAATTTCTACTATAAGGTCAAATTTCTATTATACTCGTTCCGGTGTGCCTCAGGGTAGTAACATAGACCCAACACAATTTTTGATTATGATTGACGACCCATTGAGGGGGCACAACACTTCATGTTTGAAGATGACCTTAAGGTGAAATGTATCGTTTCCCAACTGTTTCATTTGCCAACCCGCTTTTATTTCTGTAATTGTAAATATATAAGGATTTATTTCTATACCATCGTGTGAAACCCTTTAGGTTGTTAGGTTACTTTTATAAAAATCCGGAAATATTTTACAGTTACAGAAATAAAAGCGGGTTGGCAAATGAAACGGTTGAAACGATATATTCGGCCAGACATATTTCAGCCAAAAGGCAGAGAACCCCTTAAGCTATTGCAGCCTATCAACAACAGCAGCGATTGTAGGGCACTTCAACAAGTGGTCGATTAATGTTCTACAGTGGAGTACCAACAAGTTACAGCTTTACATGCTTGAATTCAAGATTATAACGTGCATAGAACCTTTTGCGGGTGGTAGGACCTTGTGCAGGGTCCATCCGGATCGCTACCACCATCTAATCCATTAACCCACCGCCAAACAGCAGTGTTCGCATTGTTGTGTTGGGATAAGACAGCCGGTGAAAGGACTAGCGTAGAGTCATTCCATCTTAGTCCTCAGGGTTGGCAACGCATTTGCGGTCTTAGGATTGCATTGCAGTTTTGTGAATACGAATGTCTATGGGTCACAGTTTCCACTTACCATCAGGTGGCCTGTGTGCTCGTTTGTCTTGTCTATGCCAAAAAAAAAAAGACCTATTATTGTGGTCCGTCTAGAGACTCTAGAAGTATAATAATCATAGATTATGGTGCCTGTGACAGACAGACAGTTAGTTACAATTGATGGACAGGAGTCTCCTACAACCTGCGCATTTCTCTTGGCCCATCTTCGAGTTTACTTGCAAACTAATATTTGTCAATGTTAATCGCCAGATGGCGCTGGAGTCAGAGTTACTATTGATCGTTATTATTTATCAATATTACTGTTTATATTTATGTTAAAACTAAGTTTTGGCACAATTGCAATATATTATTTCAATTTTAATAAATAATTTCAAAACTAAGTCTGTGTATTATTTAGTGAATGTAATGTAACGCGTCTACCCACACGCGCAAATACTAATCGCAGACACCGGGACTATTATTGTGCTTACGCAATCACAAGAACGCTATACGCTGCTTACACTCTCACACCTTTAGCGGACCACGGGGCACACAACGACAGCACTGACAAGGTAAACATAAACGAAACTACGGCAGTAACGACTAACTTTGCGCGAGCGTATACTGGCGTATCACCGTCCGTGACGTCACTCCTTATGGATATACATACATACATAAACTCACGCCTTTATTCCCAGAGTGGGGTAGGCAGAGCTACAGAATTACCAACAACTCTAAAAACTTGTTAATAATTCTGTAACCACATTTTTCACTTTTAGGCTAAGATGTTTACCAGTGTATTAATGACAGGTTGCAAGCCCATCGCCTAACAGTACTATGGATATAATGACGAGTAATAAGTTTCTGTCAAAAAAAAACATTTTTGGGACAAGCTTTTGTTGCCGACTGTTTTTTTTTTGTACAGTCGTCATCTATTCGTCAAGACAATAATACTGCCGGGTCCACACGCTTGGTGTTTTCCACAAACACTGCGGGACCCAACTATATGTTAGAGTGGCTACGATGTATTTCCATCTCACTCTGACGTATAGTTGCGTCCTGCAGTGTTTGCGGCAAACACCAAGAGTGTGAAGCTGGCATAACATTACAACCCCTTACACGACGGGTTTTTCATGTGTAATTTAAGAGTTCAACGAATAACCTAAACTTTACTTACCTACGCCATCTGGCGTCTGGGAGCTGTACTTATGAATAACACACACAACCTAAACATTGCTTATCTACGCAACCTGCCGTCCGATAGCCAAACGAATGAACATCAAACAACCTAAACATTGCTTTCCTACCCCATCTGCCGTCTGGTAGTTGAAGTAATGAACACCGCAGTGCCGTCTCGCTAGATGGCGCTGAGAGGAAGTTAGCTCGCACAATCGTTTGTTTCTCCGGCCAACTACAGTAGATCACCGAACTGTCATGTATTTGATTAATAGACTTATTAATAGACTTAATTAAGTAATTTTTGAAGCGCCCTTCATGGCACGCGTCCTAAGTAAATTGTGTCGGTGACAAGATACGCTAGTTCTCTTCGTTTAGTTTTTAAATCAATCGCGGCACTGGTAGATGGCGTGATACGAAAAGTCACGTGATGAGCCAATGACGCGATTGGTTTAAATTAAAAACTAATCGAATAGAAACGATAGTTAGCGTAATGCATCTTGTCTGGGCCCTCAGGTAATCTATTATTTTCTGTCATTAGTAGGTAATTTGGCGCCATTATGACTCTTTATTTTTCTCGTTGTCATGGTATAATAGTTAATTATACACCGAGGGGATAAAGCAAGCAATTGAGGCACACCAGATTTAAGTTCCGAGCGTAGCGAGGATGTTAAGAGTTAATTCCTGAGCGAAGCAAGTGCAGCGAAGGATTCCAGCTCGCCCAAGACGAAAACAGCTTTACCCCAAAGGAGAATGTTAGAGCTTGTTAGAATCGTCTTGACGAGTAGATGACGATTGTGCAAAAAGAAGTACAGTCGGCAATAAAAGCTTGTCCTAAAAATTATTTTTTGACAAACTTATTTTTCATTCATAATTACGGTATAATCAATAACAGGGAGAATGTATTATTTTCCTGGTTCCTTATTGCAATATCGAAATCAACTTTATTATTATGAGCTCGTGTAACACCCGAAACGATGGAATGACCCTACAGCCTTTACAACATCACCCACGTTTCTCACTTACAAAAAATATAATTATACCATACAATTTTCTACTCCCCATTTTACCACCTTAAATATTGGCAAAACATTCACAATTTTATAATTTTGATGTCACAATTTAGAACGAATTATAATAATAACATAATTGAAACCTAACCCTTACAATACGTTATCATACCGATGCCAATCTTAGCCCAGTGCTGCGTCATAGGACAGTCCAGGCGTTCAGCGAACATCCTCAGGATGCCGTTGCAACTGGCACGCACGCGTTGCAGTAGCGATGCCACTCTCTTACGTCTGACCGCATTATTACTTACCTACTATAATTAAACTTATAGGGCCTTTTTAATAGGCATTCAGCTGGTGCTTGCGCACAGAACTGATTTTCAGCCAGCGCCGGCTCCTGGGATATCACGTTTGAAAATTTAAAAACCATTTCGAGGAATAGGCTTCTCAAATCGATTCCTGTAATTAGATTTAAAAAATATGTTAAAATTAAATTAATTATGCACAACAAGTAGGCGAGGTCAATTTAATTTTTTATATTTAATTTTTATGTGATTACATTATGGAATCTTGAGTTTTAACAATCTAAACATTGCTTACCTACTCCATCTGCCGTCGGGTAACTGAACCAATTAATACCAAACACCTAAACATTGCTTACTAACGCCATCTGCCTTCCGATAGTTGAGCTAATGAATGCCAAATGTACGAGCCAGTTAGCCCGTACACTTAATTGTGGGTGTTGGAGTTTGTTGAAAAAACGAAGATGTTGAGTTGAAGTAAAACTGGTTTATTATGGTTAAAGATGTCCAAATTAATAGGTAAAATAATTGGTCGTTCCTTCCGTTATGTTATTTTTAATATAAATTCGCGCGGCCTTAAGTAGGTCACAACGTAAGCTAAAAACATGCACCTCTACAGTCGGAACTGTACACCAAACATTCTAAACATTGCTTAATTACGCCATCTTGCATCCGATAGTTGAACTAATGAATACGAATCGACCTAAACATTGCTTTCCTACGCTATTTGCCGTCCGGTAGCTAAAATTATTATTACCAAACAACATAAACATCGGTTACGTGCATAATCACCATCCGGTAGCTGAACTAATAAATAACAAACAACCTAAAAATTGCTTACCTACACCATCTAACGTGCGGTAGCTGAACTAATGAATATCAAACCATGTAAACATTGCTTACTTACGCCATCTGGCATCCTATAGTTGAACTAATGAATACGAAACAACCTAAACATTGCTTACCTACGCTATTTGCCGTCCGGTAGCTAAAATTATTATTACCAAACAACATAAACATCGGTTACCTGCACCATCACCATCCAGTAGTTGAACTAATAAATAACAAACAACCTAAAAATTGCTTACCTACACCATCTAACGTGCGGTAGCTGAACTAATGAATATCAAACCATGTAAACATTGCTTACTTACGCCATCTGGCATCCTATAGTTGAACTAATGAATACGAAACAACCTAAACATTGGTTACCTACGCTATTTGCCGTCCGGTAGCTAAAATTATTATTACCAAACAACATAAACATTGGTTACCTGCACAATCACCATAGCTGAACTAATGAATAACCAACAACGTAAACATTGCTTACTTACGCCATCTGGCATCCGAAAGTTGAACTAACGAATACGAAACAACCTAAACATTGCTTACATACGCTATTTGCCGCCCGCTGAACGAATTATTACCAAACAACATAAACACTGGTTATCTATACCATCTACCATCCGGTAGCTGACCTAATGAATATCAAACAACGTAAACATTGCTTACCTGCACCATCTACCGTTCGGTAGCTGAATTAATGAACACCGCAGTGCTGCTCCTCGCTAAATGGCGCTGGAAGCGAGCTAGCACGCACAATCATTTGTTACCCTGAAAACAACAAAAGATCACCGAAGACGTCTTATTAAGTTTCGCTGTAGTGAGCGTAATAAATAAACTGTTATGCAGTCTCACTCGTTTAGCTTCGGCCGGAGCAAAACTTTGATCTGAGCAGGACACGCGTTGTAATAGGTACTAATTGTCTCGTTCACATCTAGCGCCGTACCTACTTTCGATTGGTATTATGTGTATGTATATTCGCCATATATTAGATGGCAATTCTTTAGTTAATTAGAAAACACAATAATAGTATTGAGGGCGCCAATGGACACTCGGCGTTTGCTCCGTGCAGTCCCGTCTGTTAGAACCCGCGTCGATCGTTTTATCAGTTACCGTCAGTATCGGGAGCTGCGATGTACAGACAGGTACATAGATACATACGTTAAACTTATAAGCTCGTTCTGTTCGCGGCGGATGTTAAAACTAGCACGTTTCGGACCTCTAAAGTCTTTGACACTATCGTATAGTGTCAAAGACGGCGCCATCTGTTATCGAGTAGCGAGTAGTAAAAAAATGAAAACTCTTGTAGGATATCGAGGTATCGAGATCATAAGTACCTATCCTTTTTACATCCTATCTTAGTGCAGCCTGATAGTAATTCTCTTCAAATTTCGAATTCCTACTGCCCGCGACTTCGTCCGCATAGATTTCGATTATCATTATTCCCTCGGGAACTTTTAAATTTTCCGGGATATAAAGTAGCCTATGTGTTAATGCAGTGCATAAGCTATCTCCATTCTATCCAAATCCGTCCAGCCATCGCAGCGAGAAGAAGTCACAAACATACACACTCACACACTCACAAACTTTCGCCTTTATAATATTACTGTGATAATACGAGTATTAATAACAAGTAAGGCGAAGGGTTGTAGCAAACTAATCGCTAACAATACGTTAATCCAACAATTAAGGTTCTTATCACAGCCATTACCAAAACAACGACTGATCGATGTCCGCAGAATTTGATTAAATTACGACATAAATCATTACTTCACTTACATTAAATCATTACTTCAATTATAATAATTTTGTCAACTTTACATCAATTTACTATGTATTTTCTGTTTAGTAATATAAACTTGCGCGGTCGCATAGTACGTTGATACTTCCATAATGCAAGGCTAGTCAGATAATATTCGAACGTTAAATGCAACAGTGTCACTATACAAATAAGTAAATCATTCAAGATCTATGTTTTAAACGCTATATTGTCACTATTCATATGTTCTTTAGTAATTTAGTCCCACCTTAACGTACATATTGTATGGTAGGACCCTGACAGACAAAAGTTTCGGTACGAAACAGTCGAATTGTTTAGTTTAAAAGAAGAATTTTCGAACCTTTCGACAGTTAAATACTTATGCGTCAAGATAGGAACCTATTTACGCACAATAAAGTGATCAATAGGCACCGACGGCGCAACTCTAACTGATCTGGTGAGAATTTGTCATCTTTGATTATGCCATACACCCGTCCAAAAGTAAGGTAAGCATGTTTAGGCTGTACTTATAACACTGATAGTTAACTCACTGTCATAAAACGAGTCAGATGAGTCCAAATTTGACGCTTCGTACCATACCAGCTCGGCGGTAGGTACCATGTCGTTGTAGTGTGTGTGTGTGTGTGTGTGTGTGTGTGTGTACTGTCATCAAAATTGTATAAGAATGCCACATTCCAATTTAATTCCACAATACGTCACAATCGACTTTAAATATTTGACGTAGCTAAAATAAGTGTATTAAAACAGAAGAAATAATAATAATTTATTAAATTTATTTGCACAGAATTTTACACTTTATTGCATTCACCAGTTAACCGTTGGTTGGCGCAGAGCAAAAGATGCTAGTGGCAACAAAGCCTAAAGATATACCGACCCGCGTACTTATTTATGTTATCAGCTATGGTACAATATAATATTAAAAACCGGGCAAGAGCATGTCGGACCATGCTCAGTGTAGGGTTCCGAAGCCGTAACGACAAACACAAAAAACTATCTCAAAAATCAACATGTATGAAACAATTTTCTATTTAAAGTTATTTGGCGCTGTCTTAGATGATTTTTAGTAGGTATAAACCCGTTAATCGCCTGTATCTCAGGAACTAATCATGTCTACTTAGCCGTGATAGTTTTCCTTTAAAATTCGTTATATGCGCTTTCGTTGAAGATTTTTTTCAGATTTTTAGTACTTGTAGTTTTGGCTGTAGGGGGGGGGGGACACTTGACTCTAACAAAAAATAGCGCTTTAAAGCTTAATATTTCATAAACGGATCCCTTAATCGAAAAATTGTTTTCATAAACCCGCAATATTTTTGAAAGACCTATCCAACGACACCCCACACTATGGGGTAGGCAAGAAAAAAAAAAGACATCCCCACGTTGCGTGTAGGGGAGGTGCATTAAAAAAAAATATTTTTCAAAATTTTATTTTACCACTTTGTTGGCGTGACTAATATGTACATTCATGCCAAATTACAGCTTTCTAGTACTATGAGTCTCTGAGCTAGACTGGGGACGGACGGACGGACGGACGGACGGACGGACATGGCGAAACTATAAGGGTTCCTAGTTTGACTACGGAACCCTAAAAAGAGGTAACATAGGCCGTTTGTTTTGTTGAGCATTATCTCTGAACTACACCTGTTGTCTTTACCGATACTGATAAAAAAAAAAAAGATAAAATAAATTTATTGTCAGAAACTGTGTACATTATAGGTCACAAAATATAAAAGGTCCAACAGTTTGCCCATTTCGGGCGTACAATAACAAGTAGGTAAGTATATTATATTAAAACAGTCTTAAGGTATACATCTAAAATACTTATTCACTTAAATTGTAAAAGCTTTTCACTAATAGCCATTTCTTGCGCTTTGCTTTAAATCTTACCCCATCTAGCGATTTAATATCTTCAGGCAAATGGTTAAATATTTTTATTCCAGATACATATGCGCTCTTACTAAGTATAAAGCTGGAAGGTCTAACTGTACATACATCATATTTATATTGGGATCGGATATTATTTTTAAATTCGCTTTTTTTTATAAAAATGTCATTTCGGTCTCTAACAAATAAACAAATTTGTAGTATACAGATACAAGTCAGAGTTAAAATTTCGTTATCTTTAAAAATGTCTCTTAGGGATTGCATATGCTTGAGCTTAAATATAATTCGTAAACATCTTTTTTGAAGAAGAAACGTAGATTCAAAGTTTACGGAATTTCCCCAAAATATTATACCGTACGTAAGCACGGGGTAAACATTCCCATAGTACGCCTTCATCGCAACATCGACCGAAGCTATGTTAGTCAATATGGATAGTGCATAGCAGGATTTGGCTAATTTTTTATTTATCTTGTCTAAGTGAGACTTCCAATTTAGGTTGCTATCAATTGTTACTCCTAAAAAGTTTGTATTATTTACTTGTTCAATTAGTTCACTATTTAATTAAATTAAGTTCTGCAGCTTATGCTGTTAGGAAAATCAGGCAACTTACGAATGTTGAGACAGCTCGCTTAGTTTATTATAGTTATTTTCATAGTGTTATGTCATACGGTATTCTGGTTTGGGGAAAAGCTGCTGACATACAGACTATATTCGTGTTACAAAAAAGAGCCATCCGTTCTATATATAACCTAAACTCCCGTGATTCTTTAAGATTACTATTTAAAGAAATTAGTATTTTGACAGTAGCTTCACAATTTATTTATGAGTATATTATTTATGTCATTAAAAATCAGGACTCTTTTATTAAGAATTGTGATATACATAATTTTAATACAAGAAATAAAAATAAAATAGCTACTAAAAAATTTCGTGTTCGTAAGGTTTTTAAATCATTTGTAGGTCAATGCATCCATTTCTATAATAAATTACCTGACGAAGTTTTAAAGTTACCATTTCCAGTACTTAAAACTTACTTGAAAAAGTCGCTGATGTCTAAAGCTTACTATAGGGTCGAGGACTATCTATCAGATAAAAGTGCTTGGCCTAAACTAAACACCCAAATAACTTAATAATAACTTCATCGTAAGAAATATGTAAACATTGTATATTGTCTAGGGGACACGGTTTCTGTAGGAGAATGTATCGAAACTTTTTATGTAGTTGTATTACACCATCATAATTAAGTATAATTTTTCATAATTATTTTCTATTACTTACTACCAATTAGTTCTGGAGAAAACTCAGAGTTTTGGCACATTTTCCTGCTCAACTACGCGTGAATACATTTATTTCTTATCTTATGTTAGATTCATTGTTTTATATAATGCTAGGTTAAGTTTTAAAATTGTACCTATATTTAAAAAACGACTAACTGTTGAGTTTCTTGCGGCGCTTCTTCTCAGCAGTGGTCTCTTGCGAAGCGCTGGTAGATTTTTGACGTGTAAAAGTGCCCGTGCGGCCTACTTACTGAATAAACATCTTTTATCTTTTTTTTATCTTTTTATTTACAACAACATTCAAACTTTTTTGTGTCTGCTTATAGTTAATAAATTGTACCATTTTAGTCTTATCTAGATTTACCTACACTTAAATTTAACGTGGACAACCAATCAATTACAATTTTCAAAGTATTTTGTAACTCGTTAGCTATATCAGAGCCTTTTTCTTTAGAAACAAAAATAGTGGCATCATCAGCGAACATAACACAGGTGGTGGAACTCATTAACGTATACCAAAAACAAAAATGGCCCCAAGACACTGCCCTGAGGTACCCCTTGCAGATTCAAACTATATTTTGACTGTACTCTTGTAATTGTTTTTGTAGTCCTGTCGTAAGTGTCTAATATTGTAGCTTGAGTCCTGTTCGAAAGATATGTCTCTACCAACTTCAAGGCCACTCCTCGAATCCCAACACGCTCTAGTTGTTTCAGTAAGATTTTGTGTGACACGCAATCAAACGCCTTTGACATATCTATAAATAGTCCAATAGAAGTTTTTTTCCTATCCATGTCTGTCCAGATTTGCTGTAAAATTTTGAATATAGCTGATGTTGTGTTTTTCCCTTTTTGAAAACCAAACTGATTTATATTGAGAATTTTAAATTTGTAAACTGTAAATCTTTGTTTGTATCGCTTCCTTGGTCCATCGTCTCAACCGATCGACGAGATACTTGGTGCAAAGATAGTTTAAGACTGCACCGCCCTCTTTACTATTATTGTGTTTTATAATAAACAAAAGTGTTGTCTGAAATCGAAGGATGGATTTTTGTTGTTCAAACGAATACGCAATGTATAATGTACTATATGACACAACTTACTAACAATTGAACTATGAGTGAGTAACTTAAGACTGCGCCGAGCGTACGCGGGATGTACAGTGGCGCCCTCATTACTAGTATAGTAATCGAGATAGTATACTTAAGTAATAGTAATCTTCGCACCTGTTACAAATGCCCTTCGTTAAAAAGAGTCGTCTATATATAACCGCTTTCGATTAAATTTCATCATAAGTGTACCACTTTTGTGTCAATGTGTGACTCTGCATTAGTGTGCGTAAGTTTGCAGTCAGGGATGTGCGGTTTATCCATAACTAGCGACCTGCCCTCGCTTCCCTTCTCGTTTACTGTAACACCCGTACAGAAAACAGACTTTATTATACATAAAAACCTTTCTCTTGAATCACTCTACTAAAGAAAACCGCATCAAAATCCGTTAGTAGTTTTAAAGATCTAAGCATACATAGGGACAGACAGACAGCTGGAAGCGACTTTGTTTTATACTATGTAGTGATGATAGTGACATTGGCTACCATTGTGTTGTACACAGAAGAAAAAGGTGGTATAGATGAATTAGCGAGAGCGTGGAATTGCACATGTAGTGGTATTGTGTGTTTATTGGCATTCTATATTTGAAATTTCCCTTTTCTCGTACTATCAGCATAAAAAGAAGTTTGTAATAAAATAATTAAATTTCAATAATACGAGGGTGGTATGATAAGTAATGAACCTTGAAGCTATGCGGTTTGGCTGAATATTAAAAATGTCTTTGCCTACATCCGCCATCTTGGACGCGGGAAAATTGACAGTTTCAAATGATTCCGTCAATTACTTCATGACTTATAGTTTTTTAAACAGAACGAGTGGCATTGTTTGTGTAAAATGGAAAAAGAACAATATCGATCAGTGATTCGCTTTCTGTTTTTGAAGGGGAAAACGCGTGATGAAATTAAAACTGAGTTAGATACCGTATATGGCGATGCTTCACCTTCTATTGCCACAGTAAAACGGTGGTATAACGAGTTCAGAAATGGAAGAATATCTGTGTTTGATGAGGCCCGCCCAGGACGTCCAAATGAGGTTACCACGGAGGAAAACATCAACAAAGTCCGTGATATGTTGATGAACGATCGTAGACTGAAGTTGAGGGAGGTAGCTGAGGTATGTGGCTTGTCACTGGAGCGTGTACAAAATATCGTTCATAAACATTTGGGAATGAGGAAGTTATCGGCCCGATGGGTACCGCGTTTGCTAACAGAAGAAAATAAGCAGAATCGTGTAGCCACTTCCAAAGAGTGTTTGGCACTATTAAAACATAATCCGAAAGACTTTTTTATGCGTTATGTTACCGTGGACGAAACGTGGATCCACCACTATACTCCCGAAACAAAACAACAGTCCAAGCAGTGGACCTGCCCCGGCGAAAATGCTCCAAAAAAAGCAAAAACGGTTCCGTCGGCCGGGAAGGTTATGGCGACCGTTTTTTGGGATTCCCAAGGAGTTATCCACATTGACTATTTAGCGAAGGGAAGAACGATCACGGGGCAATATTACTCTGATTTATTGTCTCGATTTGATGAAGAATTAAAGAAAAAACGGCCCCGTTTAGCCCGCAAAAAAGTGTTATTTCACCAGGATAATGCTCCGGCCCATTCATCTCACATCGTCAAGGCCAAACTGGATCAATTGGGCTACAAAATACTGCCGCACGCTCCTTATTCGCCAGATTTAGCCCCGTGCGATTTCTTCTTGTTCCCAAACATGAAATCTTGGCTGGGAGGCAAACGCTTCATGTCAAATGAAGAGGTCATAGAGGCCACAGAGGAGTATTTTGCAGAGTTTCCGAAGACATATTTTTTGGAGGGCTTAAAGAAGTTGGAGACGCGTTGGGATAAGTGCATACTTTTGAAAGGGGACTACGTAGAAAAATAAAAACAAAAAATAAAAAAAAATATTTTTTTTCTTGGGTAGGCTCACTACTTATCATACCACCCTCGTAATGTCAGTATGAAATTCTAAATATTAGAGGGCTGTTTTTATTGTATTGAATTTAGCAACTTAATTAATTAATACTATTACTGCTGAGGACTGGGAAAATATTTGTCACCATGTCGAAAGTGAAGAAAATAAATATAGATGTCAAGAAGGGGAAATGGATCGAATTACAGATCATAATATTATTATCAATACTTGTGACAGCTCAGATGAAGATTAAATAATAGCGAATGAAAGCAAAAAAAGACTTAGTATTGTTTTACTTGTTAAGAAGAGAAATATGATAAGAGACTTACGTTATTCTACTTTTCATGCGTATTCACCGTACAACCACTACAACCACGCTCTCGCTAATTGGGATTGTTCATATTTTTACAATTACTCCAATTCGAAAACCATTTCGAGGAATAGGGTTTTAAAGCCGTTCTGCATTATTAAGTTTTTGAAATATTTATCTATTTTGGATATTTTGACAAAAGTATATTTAACCTTTGTTGGACTTTCTTTTTCGGCTTGAAGCCCTCCTAGGTGTATCTTACGGGTTAGGCGAAAACAGCTTGAAATAGTATGTTTTAATACACTATTACAATCCCTTTTTTTCATTGGATATCATTTAATTGTTGTAATTTATTAGAAAATGCCATCCCAATTTTAAAATAATCATCCATAAATGTCTGCTAAATAAATAAAGATATTAAAACAAAACTATTGGGTCAAATACAAAGTTAATGAAATTGGTGTATTAAAATTTCCTATTCTTTCCAATGAGAAAGTAAAAACCGTGAGTTATTTTTTTGGTCAATCCCAATTCATCTATACGCTTGACATTTGGCTACTCGGGATCTATGTTTTCCTACATCTATGGATCGCATTTAGAAGCGGCCTATTAGTAAAACCCAAGTAAGTTGTCCGTCATTTAATAAAGTGCCCATCGCCGGTTGAACTCCCTCGGCAGCTTGTAGTATCGCGAGAACCAGATGTTGACGCGGCTGCCCTCGGGCTGCTGCTTCAGTTTGGCGAACCCGAAGCTCTTAAACTTGCGTGCCAGGTTGAGGAAGTGCAGGGTTTCCGAGACACCTATAAACGATTCATGTTAAAACCAGTGTCTTACGCGAGCGAACTATACGCGAACGCGAAGCGATGCGATTTTTGACAGCTCAAAGCGACACAACTGAGGCTGTAGGTATTCTATTCTGTAAAACAATATTATAGTTTTTTCACTTGTTATGCTCTTAAAATGTTACTTTAGTCTCTGCTTATCGGGACTAAAACTCTTTATTAACCTCTAGGGACTAAATTAATATTTTTTTAATTTATTTTGGAAATTGCTTAACAGCCAATCACGGTGCTTGTGAATGGAGGATTATCGCCATTTTGATTGATTGTGTATGGACCATTTTTTGAGCGTGGAAATAACCTCTAAATGCCAACTGTGACAAAATATTATACAAATAACGATTTCATTTCGTGAAACACGAGTAATGATTACGAACATGAATCTATTTAATTATATAGGTAAAGGAAAGGATAATTCATTTTATTACGCATGGTCTACTTAGTTTTAAAATAGTTTTCAAGTTTAACTCTGTTGTCTACATGTGCAAGCATTAAAAACGTCACTTTACAAAAAAAAACCGCGGAACTTTGTAAGAAACTTTAATATTCCTTTTTCCCTCGCATTCAAAGTGAAAAGTAGAGTGTTTAACGCGAGACTAAACCACCATAATCACACTCGAACTATAGCCACCCGCGATCCGCTTCTTTGGCCAAACCAATTTTCATGAAACCTAAATCAAAACAATCCTAGTTAAATCAGCTTTCTATAAAAACAATTCAAATCAAAATCGTTCCACGCGTTTAGGAGCTACGATGCCACAAACAGACACACAAAAACACAAATGCAAATGTTAATCCTACGACACCCCTCTTTCTGCTTAAGGGGTTAAAACTTACTTATTACCAACACCAGAAGCACCAACCCACGCAAGAACATGTTTTTTTCTTATCCTACTTTAAGACGTCACCAAACCAAATGAAAAAATAAAAAACAAAATGGCGAGATTGCAACTATGTTAACATAAAAACAATTTACCTGACGACATGTCATTACCGCGGGACATGATTAAATTTGTTTTTAAATAACCGATTGGCAACAGTAAAGTTTTCAGTTTGTTGTGAAAATTACTACACATATAGCCGGATAAGCAATTTATTATTTATTTATGTTACTTTAGTCAGAAAATAGATTCGTTTCAACATTAATAAGTTTCTGTTAAAAAAATCATTTTTGGGACAAGCTTTTATTGCCGACTGTAATTTTTATAGCACAGTCGTCATGTAATCGTCAAGAAGATTCTAACAAGCCCTGACACGACGGGTTTATCATGCGTAATTTAGGAGTTGCTATGGCCGCCCTGAGTCTCCATCATCAGACCAGCTCGATGGTACTATATTAATGTATTGTCATCAGAACTAAAGCGTATGCAAATTTACAGCTTCATTGGAAACTGGGAAGTGGGTCAAATTTTACTTGTAAGATTTGACCACCCTCGATATAATTGTGACCGCTACTTTCGAAACTGATATATTTATTTTAAACCGCCCCACCGAATTTCATAAAAAAAACCACCACCACAAAACGTGCAATCAAATGAAAAAAAACCGCATCCAAATCGGTTCACCCATTTAAGAGCTACGGTGCCACAGACAGACACTTCAAACATAATATGTAAAACACCCCCTTTTGGCACCCCCGTTAGTGATTGCGACCCTACTTTCAGAGCTGATCAAGACACGGCAGTGTGTCAGCCAAGTTCAAGTAGTATTTAACATACATACATAGGTACAGTCACCACCCGCGAATGTTACGCCACTTGCCACTCTTCTTAATTTAGCCGTGTACTACACTCGGGTAATATGTCAAGTCGGCTGTCAACCCAAAATGCATTACACGGTTAAATTAAGAAGAGTGCCAAGTGGCGTAACATTCGCGGGTGGTGACTGTACATAAATTAACGCCCTTTCCCAGAATGGGGTAGGCAGAGCTACAGAATTACTAACAGACATAAAAAATAAAGTAAAAAAAAAAAGTTTCTGACAGAAATTACATTTTTGGGACAAGCTTTAGTTGTCAACTTCATTTTCGTACAGTCGTCATCTACTCGTCAGGACCATTCTAACGAGCCCTAACCCGACGTGTTTATCATGTGTAATTCAGGAGGTCCTATGGCCGCTCTGAGTCTCCATCATCGAACCAGCTCGATGGTGCTATATTGTATTGTATTGTCATCAGAACTAAAGATGTATGCAAATTTCCAGCTTCATCGGACACCGGGAAGCAACGATTGCAAGATTTAACTCGTATATACATTGCAAGTTAAATAAAAGCTTGTAAAAATAATGTGAAAAAAAAATGGTTCTTACATCACAGTTGCTGTCATGCATAACGGTGTTGTTAAAATGATTCATATTATTCGTTAATTATGGGACTTAATTGAACTTTAGGTATAACATGATTTGTGATCTAAAGAGCTTTGAAAGAACTTGGTCCAGTTAGATCTCACTTCCTTTATTAGCGACACTTGACTCTAACAAAAAATATCACTACGGAATTTCACCAACCACTTATGACTGCACCGAGCAAACGCCGAGCGTCCAGTGGCGCCCTCATTACTATTATTGTGTTTTCTAATTAACTAAATAATTTCCTTGCAATCAGACGATATGTTTTTGTAGCGCAAGTAAAAACACAATTTATGGGATACGTTACAAACTTTAATAACAATTGCCCTTTGAGTAGTCAGCTTAACGGGAAAAGGTGGTCACTTTTTTCCGTTAAGTTGATAACTCGACGGTGAATTGTTATTAAACTATGTGATATCCCTATAAGTTGTGTTTTCATTTGTAGTACAAAAACCTACCGACCAATTTCAAGAAAATACTTTACTTTATTAGAAAACACAATAATAGTAATGAGGGCGCCACTGTACAGTCAACCAATTTGATTTCTAGGCCACTTTGGACTATGTTAAAGTGCCGTTGTCAACCAAAACGTAAGAGACTCCCTATGATTTGGTTTACAACGTCACGTTGACAAAGTCCATAGTGGCCTAGGAATCAAATTGGTTGACTGTACATCCGGCGTACGCTCGGCGCAGTCTTAACAGACGATTAGTGTTAACTATGAACCAGTCGATTACCATTTTACGTTTGTTGAAATTGGTACTATATATTCTTTATACTTATCTTTATATTTCACAAACGAAACTCTCATTCGAAAAAAATAGATGTTATTTTACCACTTTGTCGGCGTGACTTATATGTATATTCGTGCCAAATTACAGCTTTCTGGTACTAGGAGTCTCTGAGCTAGGCTGCGGACGGACGGACAAGGCGAAACTATAAGGGTTCCAAGTTTGACTACGGAACCATAAAAAATGGTCCAAATCAGCATGAGATTTGCACACGAAGGGTTCCATACCATTCTTGTATGTATCCACCTTTAATTTTATTTTTATTATTTGTCGTTATAGCATCAATATACATATATTATACTAGCGACCCGCCTTCGCTTCGCTTCGGTTTATGTGAGTTTTCTGTAACACCCGTACATGAAACAGGATTTATTATACATAAAAACCTTCCTCTTGAAACACTCTATCTATTAATAAAAACCGCATTAAAATCCGTTGCGTAGTTTTAAAGATCTAAGCATACATAGGGACAGACAGCGGAAAGCGACTTTGTTTTATACTATGTAGTGATAGTACTGGCCGGGCAGCGTGTCGCAGGAGTCTCGCCTCAACATCGTTTTTTTATATTTTAAAATTCCTCCTTAAGGTCGCCGTCAATAGAACTTGTGAACTATGTAAACAAATCAGTACTGTTTGACACATAACCTCAAATATTCACCAAGCGTGTCTTTATTAAAAATAACGTTTAAAATGAATAGTTGTTTCATCTTAAACTTAATATGAAAATAATGATCTAGTGTATAAATCATGCCTCACTTGATCTCTAAAAGTACGTGATTATCGAGTAATCATGGGGAATTGGTTCATTTGGTTTTGTTTACATCTTTTGCCAGTTCTATTGACGGCAATTTTAGATACGAGTAGGTACTATCAGCCCAATGGAACCCTGACCCACCATAGAACGGTGTCACAGTGACATTATAAAACAATTTGTTTGACACTTCTTATGACTTGAATCTTAACGTCTCTGTGACACAGTTCTATGGTGGGTCAAGGTTCCAATGGTCTGATAGTATAGTCAATGAAATTGATTCCTAAACCACTTTGAACTATGTCAAAGTGACAGTAAATAAAGCCATAAGTCTCGTACGTTTTGATTGATTACGTCACTATGACATAGTCCAAAACGGTCTAGGCACCGATTACCGTCACTGTAATATACTTAGGTTTGGTCTGTCTACTAACCAAGCATGGATTGAAGTTGTCTGAAAATAAATATATTTCATTTATTACTTACTCTTCCAAGTTTACATTTGTACAGCCGACGTCATTTTTCACCTTATTCCATTGAAATAATCGAGTAATCGAATCGATAAAAGTCGACTGTAGACAGCCACACGGACAGCGTAAACTTAGCCAAAAACGAAGAAACTTGTGATATGTTAAGGATATAAAGACAAAACAAATTGTGACTTAATTTATTTATTGCTTCATTTGTATAAAAATCACTACTTCATCTATATTATAAAACCGACGAACAAAAATCGAATCGAAAATCTCAATTTCTCCTCACCCATCTCTACCCTCAGTACATGTATATCTTACTCACTCTTCCACGCAAAAACAGACGAGACCGAGACAGTCAATTTGTACAATTTAAAAAATCTTAAAATTAAGTAAGTACCTACATTTACTATGGCAAATTAACTTATTTAAATACAGTTTAAAATAAGAAAATAAACAGTTCATTAAAAAAAACATAAATACAATCCATTCGTGATGTTCCTTTAATATGGTTTAATTAATATATAATTTAAAAGTATAATTAAGTATTGTCTTGAAATACCACAAATTGATACCAAAACGGTTTACATTGACTTGTAATAATCTTATCTATCTACAATCTTTTATTGCCGACTGTACTTTTTTTTTGCACAATTGTCATCTACTTGTCAAGACGATTCTAACAAGCACTAACACGACGGGTTTTTCATGTGCAATTTAGCAGTTCCTATGGCCACCCTGAGTCTCCATCATCAGACCTGCTCGATGGTACTATATTATTGTATTGTCATCAGAACTAAAGGCGTATGCTTTCAGCTTCATCGGAACCCAGGAAGTGGGTCAAATTTAACTCGCGAGATTTGACCCTCACATACATACAATTGCAAGTTAAATAAAAGCTTTTAATAAGAATCAAGAAATTAAAAATAAGTAATTTGAATGAAGTGACTATACTACCTCATGGAAAATAATAGACACGTCAGAAACTGTCTACTCCCGGAGAATGTTGAGAATATAATGATTATCTACTCCTATCACTATTACAAACCAAATAAAATGTCACGTGCTGCTGTGTGTGCTGACGGATTTCGAAGAAGGAATTGCATCTGTTTCTATATAATTTTATACAAAACTCACGTAAAATGTTTTTCCTACTCCTGTACTTTTATCTGTCATTTATATAGTCACGAACACTAATATAAGAACATACATAATATGTCCGCAGAATAATCCAGAGAAAAGTCTATCTTGTCTATGCCCCAAAACAGCACTTGTGCGTTTTTGAGATAAAACGATACGGCCAGCTGCCAAAGCTTAGCGTTGCACAATCGATTTAATCATATTTTAACGATTGTGAAATAGGGACTATAAATCACAAATGTTTTGAGAAATGATTTCAGTTACCTGATTGGGCGATTTTAAAATAGCTGTATTCTGGTTGGTTGATACGAAATACAAAGTTTTTTTAAAAGATTTAAATTAGTTAAAGAGAAACACGTACCTAAAAGAACCTATCGTTCCGTTTGACAGTCGATGTGTATTGTGATTGGTGGATTTAATTTGGTGAAGTATTCTGATTGGTCAAATTAAAATGTTTTGGAATTGTAAATAATTCTATTTTCCATTCCGTCAATTTAAAAACAAAGTAAACCATAGACACATATTTTGTCATTTTCTTGTTTCCCGCTCGTTTGTTGTTCTTTACTTCGTTCGTTCGTTTGTAAGTTTTTTCGCTTAGTTTTGCATTTCATTTGAAACCTAGTCGTAGAAAAAGTATTGTATGCAACGGTGTATAACTAAGTCAAAAAACACTCGTGGCGCTTACCTTTACGATGTTCGCCTTCGGCTCACATCGTAACACACGCCACTCATATTTTTTGACCTCTCTTATACAACTATTGCATAAACTACTATTGTTTTGTATTTTTTTATTTCGTCGACCTTCTGTAACTCAACTATCGATATATCGATAAAAAAATATTTTTAACACTAGCTAGAATGCGATAGTTTTTTGTTTTGCCTCGAAAAATCCAGGCTCTGATTATGACACACCATGATGAGTTATGTTGAAAAACTTCATGGTGTATACAAAACGGAATCTACTTTAATTTGATGGTAGATTATTTTTGTACTCGTCGATTAAAATGTGTGTATTACGATTTCATAGAGAATACTGTAACGTCACTCTTTTCATCGTTGAATAGTCTAGATGTTACTTCCGAAACAACCGAAATAACTATTTCGATACGCTCTAGACAACCGAAATAACTATTTCGATACGCTCTAGACAACCGAAATAACTATTTCGATACGCTCTAGACAACCGAAATAACTATTTCAATACGCTCTAGACAACCGAAATAACTATTTCGATACGCTCTAGACAACCGAAATAACTATTTCGATACGCTCTAGACAACCGAAATAACTATTTCGATACGCTCTAGACAACCGAAAAAAATTTGAAAATAGAACTTCGGATTTCCATATATGTGTCCTTGTTTAAGGAGCCTCGATCCGACACAAAATTGCCAATCTGTGTCGTTTCGGAACGTAGCAGCGTCGCATCATCTGTCAAAAATCTACTTTTAGTTTTCTTATATACTCGTATTAATGACTTACATTATTAATTTTAATGAACTCGTACAAAAAGTATTGTTCACAATAGTGTCATAATTAAGCTTTTTAATCTCGTACCTTACTTAGGCCACTCAGCAAGCTTCGTGGCCTAAACACGGTACTCGACTAAAAAGCTCTCTATTATAACACGATTACGAAAAATACTATTAGTGATGAAACCAAATGCTATAATGAGACGTGGAAATGGTTATAACCCGGCAAATTTACGTAAGCTAAACATGTTAATTTTTCGATAGCTGCGAGACAGAAGTGATATGTTATGATGAGATCATTACGAGATTAATATAATACTGTCCACTCTATCTCTATTGTATTTTGTTCTTTTACTTGCAATATGTGGCGTTAGAGCGATTTATAATAGACAAACTGACAATACTGTAACTCGTCGAATTATAAATTTAACTATTTTATAATCCAAGTTTTTTTTCTGTGTGGTTGCCGGGTTAGAATAGCGCCACTCCATGTCTTCCCGTGTATGTCGTAAGAGGCGACCAAGGGAATAAAGGCGTGAGCTTATGTATGCATGTATTTTTTTTTTTTTATGGCATAGAGAAGACAAACGAGCACACAGGCCACCTGATGGTAAGTGGAAACTGTGACCCATAGACATTCGCATTCACAAGACTGCAATGCAATCCTAAGACTGTAAATGCGTTGCCAACACTGAGGACTAAGATGGAATGCCTCTATGCTAGTCATTTCACCGGCTGTCTTATCCCCAAACCGGAACACAACAATGCGAACACTGCTGTTTGGCGGTAGGTTAATGGATAAGATGGATAGATGGATGGATGGTTGGATGGTTGGATGGTGGATGGTGGTGGTGGCCGGGTGTATGTATGTGAAACCACATGTTTGTCCGCTAGCTCGCTCGCTCCGCTCGCGGTGGGCGCTCAGCCGGCGTGGTGCGGCGGCGCGTGCGGCAGCAGCGGCAGGTCGCGGTAGTACCCCTCCGCGAACGGCGCCGGCTTCTTGGGCGCCAGCGCGCGCAGCTGCTAGGGGCGAGTCGAAGTTAGATGCAACATAAAAAAATCAAAAAACACAAATCAATAAAAACACAATTTGAATCCTAGGCCACTACGGACTTTGTCAACGAGACGTTGTAAACCAAATCATAGGGAGTCTCTTACGTTTTGGTTGACAACGTCACTTTAACATAGTCCAAAGTGGCCTAGAAATCAAATTGGTTGACTGTACAATAGAACACAATTGATATGGCGTGTCGTGAATCTTCGAGCAGACACGAACAACGATTCCGATGATTCCCGAAAGCACGATTAAAACGACGATCAAACTTGTACGGAACAGTTATATGGTGCAAATTAAATTGCATCTATTTTTTCTATCTCACTCACGGCTGACTGAATGGCACGCGGGCGTCAACATGGCGTCACTAATAACCAATAGTAGCGCAGAATACAGACGCTCGACGCGTGGACCACGCTGATTGGTTCCCGGGCTTCGAAAAATCTACATCTGTGCAGGTACATCGGTAAGCCAAATCAGTTGTATTTTAGAGGCGGCGCTTACAGCTCTCGCTAGAGGTGAGGTGGACTCACTTGTAACTCACGCTAGAGGTGAGGTGGATTCACTTGTAGCTCTCGCTAGTGAGGACTCACTTGTAGCTCTCGCTAGAGGTGAGGTTGACTCGCTTGTAGCTCTAGCTAGAGGTGAGGTGGACTCGCTTGTAGCTCTAGGTAGAGGTGAGGTGGACTCACTTGTAGCTCTCGCTAGTGAGGAGGACTCACACGTAGCTCTCGCTAGAGGTGAGGACTCACTTGTAGCTCTCGCTAGAGGGGAGATGGACTCACTAGAGATAGTATCTCTCGCTAGAGGCGGACTGAACTTACTTTGGGCCGCTTGTTGTCGTGCATCATCTTCATGTGCTTGTAGATGGAGGTCTGCCAGGTGAACGTGGCGGGGCAGAGGCGGCACTTGTAGCTCTTCGTGGAGGACCGGTTCGTGTGCATCGCCCACACGTGGCCTTTTAGCCGTTTCACCGTCTATAATGAATAAAAAATATAATCTAGATAAACATCCAGATGTGATGACGCCCCTTCTTTCAGAACTGATAACTATTAATTGGCCAAACCAATTTTCATCAAACCTAGCTAAGAACCATCTCTATTAAAATAGGTGTCTTCAAAAAAACCCTGTTCCACTCGGTTGATCCGTTTGAGAGCTACGATGCCAAACACACACACACACTTCCACAGAGACACAGGGGTGTTATAAGTTTGACGTGTCTGTGTGTGTGTGTAAATGTGTATGTGTCTGTCTGTGGCATCGTAGCTCCCAAACGGATGATCCGATTTTAATGCGGTTTTTTTTGTTTGAATGGTGTATCAGTCGGGAGTGTTCTTAGCTATGTTTGGTAGAAATCGGTTCAGGTCTTCACGGTCATCAGGTCGTTTGTTAGGCGTGACAGGAATGTTACACGCTCAGTTTGCTTGCAAGCATATGTGGGATCTGACATTTGAAACACTAATGTCTTCTGGAACCACTGAGCTGGTCTGCTGTTAGGGCTCGAAGATAGGAGACGTAACCCTGGACTGCCTTTTAGTAAACCCATCTAGTTTGGGCTCGTTGGATTTGCCTTAACTAGTTAATCTTCGTCTGCTTATCAATACCAAACTATTTAAGTCTACACGGTAGGTCTACGTTAAGTATAGCGGAGACCCTGACGCCACCTTCCGACTCTATCATCAGATCACCTCTTAGATACCATTATATTGCGTCGTCATCGGGTTTACAAGTTGTCCAAATTTTATACCATTCTACCTACCTTTTTCTTGACAAAAATTTAAAGTCATGGATTCAAAGCCTCTTCGGATTTTTATCCAGCAAAAAAATATAATAAAAAAGATATAAAAAGTAAATGGAATGTACATCGTCAAATATAGGGTTAACGGGAAGTGGGACAAATTTAACTTGCAAGATTTAACCCGTACATACATACATTGCAATTTTATTTTTGTTGTAATAAAACATGTCTAATAACACTCCGACTAATACACCTTTCAAACAAAAAAAAACAAAATCAAAATCGGTTCATCCGTTCAGGAGCTACGATGCCACAGACAGACACACAGACATTTACACACACACAGACACGTCAAAAAAGGGCAATAAGAACAATGGTGCGTATCCCGCAATGGGTTTCGTGTAAGGATCACTTTGACAGCCTTCAGATACTTACGGTACCTAGTTTGTATATTTTAATTCTGGTCACTGATCTAGTGAAACATCTCGAAAAATATGAAACTGAGGAAAAAAGACAGAAACGACTATCAACAAGAACAAAAAATTTAATTTATCCCTTTTCCCCAAAACTGCGACTGGCAAATTACTGTGCACGTTTCCAAGCAGTAAAGGCTTTTAATAATCTGCCTATGGAGCTTAAGGCCATCACTAATCTGAACGAGTTCAAAAAGAGAGTAAGACATTTTTTGCTGTCAAAGCGCTACTATAGTATTTGTGAATTTTTCAATTAGTTTTAATTGGTAATTAATTTATTATAACTGACATTATTAATACTGCAATGTTATAGTTAAGTATCTTAGGTTATTATTAATATATGTGCAGGCGTTTTCAAACACAATGTATATTGTTTCTGAAATAAACTTGAATTGAATTGAATTGAATTGAATACTGGGTAATGGCATGTCAAACCATGCTCAGTGTAGGGTTCCGAAGCCGTTACTACAACACCAAAATTTATCTATCTTGCCCGGTTTTTAACCCCCGACGCAAAAACGACGGGGTGTTATAAGTTTAACGTGTCTGTGTGTGGCATCGTAGCTCCCGAACGGATAAACCGATTTAGATTTTGTTTTTTTTTGTTTGAAAGGTCAATTAGTCGGGAGTGTTCTTAGACATGTTTTATCAAAATCGGTTCAGCCGTTTTTGAGATATTGAGCTTAAAAGTTTAAAAATCGTGAAACAATTTTTTTTATGGAATATTATCAAACCTCCTGCTCTAAACAGTCGGTATAAAAACGTCTAAAAAGTAAAAAATAATAGTTATTGGCCGTATAAGTTTAATAATAGTAGGTATTAATATTTTGATTCAAGCGTCGGGGGACCGCTAAGTAAATGAAATAATACAAAATACCCCAGGAACTTAGCGGTCCCCCGACGCTTGAATCAAAATATTAAGACTGCGCCGAGCAAACGCCGAGCGTCCAGTGGCGCCCTCATTACTATTATTGTTTTCTAATTAACTAAAATAAATCGTTGGAATCAGGCGAAATGTTTTTGTAGTGCAAGTAAAAACACAATTTATGGGATACGTAACAAACTTTAATAACATTTACCCTTTGAGTAGTCAGCTTAACGGGAAAAGGTGGCCACTTTTTTCCGTTAAGTTAATAACTCGAAGGTGAATTGTTATTAAACTATATGATGTACCCTATAAGTTGTGTTTTCATTTGTAGTACAAAATCATTTCGTCCAATTTCAAGAAAACACAATAAAAGTAATGAGGGCGCCACTGTACATCCGGCGTACGCTCGGCGCAGTCTTAATACCTACTATAGTTAAACTTATAGGGCGAATACTCATATTTTTTTAGTTTTTTGACGTTATTTTAGTTATTTGACCCCCCCCTCGTGGTACGTACCTTGTAGGACTTGCCGCAGATCTCGCAGAGGTGCTCGCCCTCGGGCTCGCGGCTCTTCTTGCCCTCGTGGATGTTGTTCATGTGCGCGACCATTATCTTCGCCGTCTTGAACGCCTGAACCACAACCAAATTAACATTCGTCGTAACTGACAAATTCATACATACATACATAAACTGACGCCTTTATTCCCAGAGTGGGGTGGGCTACATAATTACCAACAACTCTAAAAAATTGTTGATAATTCTGTAACCACATTTTGCACACTTAGGCTAAGATGTTTACCAGTGTATTAGTGACAGGTTGCAAGCCCATCGCCTAACAGTACTACACGCCTTTATTCCCTTAGCCGTCTCTTACGACCTCCACGGGAAGATACGGAGTGGCGCTATTCTAACCCGGCAACCACACGGGTTCAACAAATTCAATAAGTTGCAAAATATACCGTACAGATGTAGTGAATAATCCTTTCCCATCGTTTTTTGTCGGATTAGTTCGTATTTATCTAGCTTTCTCAATTAGCTTCAGTACTCATCAATAAGCCAACTGAGAAAGCAAGATAAACACGAAGTTATCCGACCAAAAACGATGGGAAAGGATTATTCACTACATCTGTACTAGTTTACCTACTTACTAAGGTATATTTTGCGGGTCTCTATTGACTGCCATAATTATTTTTAGTCATAATGTGTTTCAAGTCATAATTTTCGCAAGTCATAATGCATTTTTCTCAGGACACGGTTATTTTTTCAGGATTTTTATAAAACTAACCTAACCTAACCTAACGAATCTACACGATAAACGTTTATTAAAAGCTGTAACTTCAGCCTGAAAGAAGTTATGACACAAAAATGTATGACTAACAATACGTTATGACCAACGATATGTATGGCAGTCAAAGGGATCCGATATTTTGCACCTTACTTAATTTTTTCACTTCTCATGCTCTTAAAATGTTACTAAAATGGACAAGTTTTTTTCTTTGGAAACTCCTTAGCAGCCAATCACGGTGTTTGTGAATGGAGGATTATCACCATATTCAGTGATTGTGTATGGACCATTTTTTGAGCGTGGAAATAACCTCAAAATGACAACTGTGCAAAAATATAAAAAATACAAATTTTATTTCGTGAAACACGATTACTGGTTACGAACATAGATCTATTTAATTATATTAAGAATAATTCATTTTATTATGCATGGTCCAGTTGGTTATAAAATAGTTTTCTAGGCTGAATCTGTTGGCTAAATATGCAAGCATTTGAAGCGTCACTTTACAACAACAAAACCGAGGAACAATTTTGTAAGAAACTTTGTTGTAATCAATATTGTAATTTTGTATAGGTATGTAAAACGTCGTTTTTTTTCCTCGCATCCAAAGTGAAAAGTAGAGTGTTTAACGCGCTCCGCTTGAGTGGCTAAACATCTCGTCATTATGGCTTGTTTTAGTCCCTTGTTGAACAATCTACTATTTCGTTAAGAGATTTTGCACGACGCATGTTTTGTTCAAATGTTAACCGGATATTTTACGATTCATTTAGCGGTAGGTTAAAGGATAAGATGAAACTCTCGAACTAAGGTCCAGGCTTGTACAATGGGACAAGGTTCCGGGAGTTCCGAGAAGGCTTATTGCGTCGTCAAATTTGCAGTCTTAAGATTGCAGTCTCAGGATTGCATTCTTAAGTTCGCAGTCTTAAGATTGTAGTATTAACATTGTAGTATTAACATTGCAGTCTTAATATTGCAGTCTTAGGGTCGCCATTTTTTGGATTGCAGTTTCAGGATTGAAGTTTTAAGTTCGCAGTCTTAAGATTGTAGTATTAACATTGTAGTCTTAGGATCGCAATTTCAGGATTGCAGTCTCAGGATTGAAGTCTTAAGTTCGCAGTCTTAAGATTGTAGTATTAACATTGCAGTCTTAGGATCGCAATTTCAGGATTGCAGTCTCAGGATTGAAGTCTAAAGTTCGCAGTCTTAAGATTGTAGTACCTATTAACATTGCAGTCTTAATATTGCAGTCTTAGGATCGCAATTTCAGGATTGCAGTCTCAGGATTGAAGTCTTAAGTTCGCAGTCTTAAGATTGTAGTATTAACATTGCAGTCTTAGGATCGCAATTTCAGGATTGCAGTCTCAGGATTGAAGTCTAAAGTTCGCAGTCTTAAGATTGTAGTACCTATTAACATTGCAGTCTTAATATTGCAGTCTTAGGATCGCAATTTCAGGATTGCAGTCTCAGGATTGAAGTCTTAAGTTCGCAGTCTTAAAATTGTAGTATTAACATTGCAGTCTTAATATTGCAGTCTTAGGATCGCAATCTCAGGATCGCAGTCTCAGGATTGCAGGCTTAAGAAAGCAAATGTCTAGAAAAATTATAAATGTTAATCGCCTGGCCGTATGTATGCCTACCTTGAAGCAGACGGAGCACTGGTACTTGACGCGCTTGAGGTGGTCCCAGTCCACGTGGTCCACCATGCACCACTTGGTCGCGAACTTCTTGCCGCAGTACGAGCACTCGTGCCTGGGGGGGGGGATACCAAAAATAACATTTTTTTTACCATTACGATACAAGTAAATCCAAAAAATCATTTTTTTTTATAATGGAATGCACATGCGGTTCGCGTCATTTTTACAGCATTACAAAAAGTTTTCATTCCAATTTTTACTAGTCTGTGACAGCGCCCGATTTAACGCATGCGCGGTGATGTGCTCGGTTTTGGCGCCATTCATTGAATACGTATTGTTGTAATGTATGAGAGTAGATAAAGTAGTGTATGAAACTGCCCACAACTAGGTATAAAAACACTCGTGTTTTAATACCCCTCATTAGGCAACAGTTTCATAATCTACTATTATTAAATGGGATAAGTGTATTGGAATGAACTTTACTCACACATAGGCGTCCTCGTGCACGTGCCGCTTGCTGAGCTTCATGTGGTTATTATAACAGTCGCGGCTGCTGAACGTCTTGCCGCACTCCTTGCACTCGTGCGTGGCGCCCGCGTCGCGCTCCCTGTCACACGTGAACCCATAACAAAAGTTTAACCCTCTTATTCATAAACGCACAATAGCTAAAGTGTGCTTGAAATATGCTCTGTCCTTATCCGTCATGTGGCATTTCCTTTTGATAGAAAGTGACAACGCATACTTTAACTAAAATAGGTTTATAGCGGGTTTATAATAAGTAGAAATATGCTACGTTACCATATTTCTACAGATAAAGACGGCAATCAGTAGCGAACGCTACAGGTAGAAAGAGATAAATAGTTGTTTCAAATTGCGTACCCGCTCATGACCGCCATTTATCGTACTCATGCAATATCTAATTGTGTGCGTTGAATAATTTTTTTTTTATGGCATAGAGAAGACAAACGAGCACACAGGCCACCTGATGGTAAGTGGAAACTGTGACCCATAGACATTCGCATTCACAGGACTGCAATGCAATCCTAAGACTGCAAACGCGTTGCCAACCCTGAGGACTAAGATGGAATGCCGCTATGCTAGTCATTTCACCGGCTGTCTTATCCCCAAACCGGAACACAAAAATGCGAACACTGCTGTTTGGCGGTAGGTTAATGGATAAGATGGTGGTAGCGATCCGGACGGACCCTGCACAAGGTCCTACCACCCATACATTATATTCTAGTCTATATAAGCACAAAAACCACGTTATACAAAATGGCAGCAGTCTTAAGAATGCATTCCTAAGACCGCCAACCACAGACCACTTACCCTATAGACTCCGCATACAAAGGCGCCCCCGTAAGCCATGCTTATGCTCACAGAACACTAATTGGTTGCCATGGTTCTATTGGCGCGCACCACGACGCGCACACTTGATTATTCGTTGACTTTGAACTAGCCAATCACGATGCACTTTCCGCCCCCCGCGCCCCGCCATTTTGGCTTAATGAGATACTAGACAAACTGTTCCGAAGCGGAGTCTATAGGGTAAGTGGTCTGTGCCGCCAACCAATGGAATGGAATCAGTACCTGTGGTTGCGCGTGTGTCGCGCCAGGTTGCGCTTCCACTGGAACAGCTTGCCACACACGGGGCACGGGTAGCTGAGCCCGTCGTGAATCACGCTGCAACAGGGACGCATCAGGTCATTGGGACATACATACATACATTAAATCACGCCTGATTCCCAGAGGGGTAGGCAGTGACCACTGTTTTCCACTTGCTACGATCCTGACAAATATATTTCGCTTCTTCCACATTCATACATAGAGTCATGCATGCACGTCGGTTTCTGGTACTTAAGATTCGGCCCTTTTCCATTAAAAAAAAAAGAAGCAGCATACAAAACAACACAACAAAGGATGATGGTCAGTTTTGTATGGACACTGGCCTAAGAACCAATAATGACAAGCCATTATGTCCTTTGAAAGATTTTTTCATATTCTACAACTTTTTGTATGGCGGGAAATCCTTAATCGCTGTGTGAAATATTTAAAAATCTGGAACATCGGGACGCCTACATAGACGACGTTAGAATAATTACTTGGAAAAACCGCGGTCTTTGCATGGCAATAACTTTTTTCACACAAAGATTTCGAACCACCTGTCATAGTATGTATGTATGTATGTAAACTCTTTATTGCACAATAAAAAAACAATTACAAGTAAATTCGTACATAAACTTAAGAATACTTACTAATAGACTTAGTAATAGTTTTACAACTTAGAATTACCTATTCGGGGACATATCGCTTGTCCTTATTGGTCATTAGGCCAATTAGCCCACCCTCCTTTGTTTCCCGCCGTCTATCCCCCTGTACGCTTAGATCTTTCAAACTACGCAACGGATTTTGATGCGGTTTTTTTCAATAGATAGTGACTCAAAAGGAAGGATTTTAGCTTCACAAATTCTGGATTATGTACGAGTGTTACAGAAAAATCGGTTCCATTTGTCCGAATTCTCGTTTATCCTAAAGCCATTTCCGCTTAAATTTCAAGTTTTAGTGTTGTTATAATACAACCCTAGCCTAACTGAACCGCGGATATAATTGGAAATCTTAAAAACTCTGAAAACCAGTTTAGGGCAAATGAAAATTCGGACAAACGATGTGTTTAGGACAAACGTTGTTAGGGATTATGAGGGACACCCAGAAAAATCATTATAAACCAAAGCGAAGCAAGGGGGGAGGGGGGGGGGGGGTGTCGCAAGTGTTTTACAAACTATTTATTATAAATATATATATATATATATATTTAAGGGGACAATCTCACACCAATTGACCTAGTCCCAAACTAAGCTCTAGGCTTGTACTATGGGTACTAGGCAACGATATAATTACTTATATAGAGAAATATATACTTAAATACATAGAAAACATCCATGACTCAGGAACAAATATTCGCGCTCATCACACAAATATCTGCCCTTACCGGGATTCGAACCCAGGACCGCTAGCTTCGTAGGCAGGGTCACTAATGGTTATGAGTTGGAGTTTGAATTGTTGCACTCACACGTGCGCGCGGTAGCTCTTCTTGGAGTGGAACACCTTCTCGCAGCCCTTGCACTTGATGTGCAGCTTCTCCTTCGGCTTCGACTCCTTGTTCTGAGGCAGGATCCTGGAAGATAGCCGTCAGTTGCTGATTAAATAAGTTTCTGTCAAAACTTTCATTTTTGAGACAAGTTTTTGCTGCCGACTACCTTTTTTTGCACAGTCGTCATCTACTCGTCAAGACGATTCTAACAAGTCCTAAAACGACGGGTTTATCATGTGTAATTTAGGAGTTCCTATGGCCACCCCGAGTCTCCATCATCAGACCAGCTCGATGGTGCTACATTACAACATTATTGTATTGTCATCAGAACTAAAGGCGTATGCGAATTTTCAGCTTCATCGGAAACCGGGAAGTGGGTCAAATTTAACTTGCAAGATTTGACCCTCACATCACGAGCGTTAATTTGGGACACATTTCAAGAAAAATATGCTTGAAGTCGTCAATGTCATTAGAGATGTCAAGTCATTCGTAACTGTTAGGAAACTCAACCTTATTTTTGTAGAATGTTAGATTAGACCTCTCGTGACTGTACATAATACATACATACATATAGGTACATACAAGTTAAATAAAAGCTTGTATTCATTTTGAGGACAAGCTTTTGTTGCTGACTCCTTTTTTTTGCAGTGACAATCGTGAGATAAAACAAAACAACAAAACGAGAGAAAATAAATAAAATAAATAAATAATATAGGACAATGTCACACCAACTGACCTAGTCCCAAACTAAGCTCTAGGCTTGTACTATCAGACCATTGGAACCTTGACCCACCATAGAACTGTGTCACAGAGACGTTATGATTCAAGTCATAAGAAGTGTCAAACAAATTGTTTTATAATGTCACTGTGACACCGTTCTATGGTGGGACAGGGTTCCATTGGGCTGATAGTACTATGGGTACTAGACAACGATATAAATACTTATATAGAGAAATATATACTTAAATATATATAAAATATCCATGACTCAGGAACAAATATTCGTGCTCATCACACTAATATCTGCCCTTACCGGAATTTGAACCCAGAACCGCTAGCTTCGTAGGCAGGGTCACTACCAACTAGGCCAACGCGTCTAGTTATCTATGAAACGAAAATTCTACGAAGTGATATATTCTATTATTATTATTATTATCATTTATTCATGAAAGACACATTTATGTTTACATATGATAGTATACTGCCAAACTGCATAACAGTTTGTTGGCAGTGCATTAATTGCTCTTGATACACAGTTGTGTCAAAGACATATGGCTAATTTATATTCATGCTATTATATTTAGAGACCCATAAATACCCACCACCCTGCAAGCTGGACCAATAAGAATGGGTAGGTATATTCTCACTGATCCTGATCACAATTATCTAATAATACCTTACTGACACTTTTCTTAAACGTACTCATTTTAACTTTTTCCACAAACAATTTTTCGGGCAAGGAGTTACATATTTTAGGGATTAGATATTCAAATGTACGTTTCCCATAATAATTAACAGGGCAAAACATGTCGGCAAATAACTTTGGTTTTCTCCTTGTGACTGTGTTTTTGTCTATTTTATCTAAAAAGGGTGTCTATATTGTAGTTGTGGGAGGCTATCAGTAACTTAAATTTTTCATTAACAGGTAATATGATACATATTTTAAACAGTTTTTCATGAAATGAGTGTGAGTGAAACATGGGGACAACAGCTTTTATTGCGTAGAATACAGGTCTTGAGCACTCACTTGAGATGGTACTTGAGCGTCATCTTGTTGGCGAACACCTTCCCGCAGCAATCGCAGTGCGGGCGCGCCTGGTTGCACACGCCCTTGTGGTACGACAGCTTGGACTTGGTGCTATAAAGATCAATAACACTTATTTATACGAAGGTTTGGGATATTGCTTGGATACTTAAGGTATTCGATTGTACATATTGAAAGGATGAAATTTCAACTTAATTCGCGTATTACACGAGTAGAAAAACATTAAAATTGTTGCCGAAACTAAATTACCCTAACCCGAAAATTACTTTAACCTCAAAACTACCTGAACCCTGTAGTGTAGCGTATAAAGAGTGTAGTCTTAAGTTGGGCACTGAGCGTATGACACAGCTAAATATAATCCTAGAACCAGATCGGTGTTTAATTTCTTCCTGCTTCCCTATATTTCAAACCCCAAAACCACCTTAACCCCAAAACTACTTCAACTCCCAAACTATATTTAACCTAAAGCTACCTTAATCCCAAATCTACCTTAATTCGAAAACTACTTTAACCCCCAAACTACCTTAGCCCTTAAATTACTTTAACCCCAAAACTACCTTGATCCGAAAATTACCTTAATCCCTAAAGTACCTTAAGTCCTAAAACTACCTCAACCGTCAAACTACCTTAACCCTTAAACTACCCTAATCCCAAATCACTCAAACTACAAAACTATCTTAGCCCCAAAACTACCTTAACTCCAAAACTACCCTAATCCCAAAACTACCCTAACCTCAAAACTACCTTAATCCCCAAACTACCCTAACCTCGAAACTACCGTAACCCCAAAACTACCCTAATCCCAAAACTACCCTAACCTCAAAACTACCTTAATCCCCAAACTACCCTAATCTCGAAACTACCTTAACCCCTAAACTTCCATAACCCCAAAACTACCCTAACCCCTAAAGCCCCTTCCCCCTTCCCGACCTGAACTCCGCCCCGCAGGTGTGGCAGGGCAGGCGCGCGCCGCGGTGCGCCCGCGCGTGGGCGAGCGCGCGCCGCTTGAGCGCGGTGGCGGCAGGGCAG